>PVHX01000416.1:148771-312701 GCA_004024805.1 Geosciurus inauris | reverse complement strand
CTCCTTCACTCCCCTCTACCTAATCTAAAGTAACTCTATTCTTACCTAGCCCCTATGCTTGTTCTGAATTAGCATCCATATCTCATACTAGACAAAGGTACCCAAAACATTCATTGGAGAAAAGATAAACTATTCAATAAATGATGCTGGGAAAATTGGAATTCCACATGTAACAGAATGAAATAAACCCCTATCTCTCACCCTGCATGAAACTCAACTCAAAGTGGATCAAAGACTTAGGCACTAGACCAGAGACACTGTGCCTAATAGAAGAAAAAGTAGGCCCAAATCTTCACCATGTTGGCTTAGGATCTGACCTCCTTAACAAGACTCCTGAAGCGCAAGATAAAATCAAGAATCAATAAATGGGATGGATTCAAACTAAACAGATTCTTTTCAGCAAAAGAAACAATCAATAACATGAAGAGGGAGCCTACAGAATGGGAAAAAATATTTACATGCCTCAGAAAGAGCATTAATCTCCAGGATTTATATAGAACTAAAAAAACTTAACACCAAAAAACAAATAACCCTATCAATAAATGGGCTAAGGAACTGAACAGACACTTAACAGAAGAAATACAATCAATCAGCAAATCTATGAAAAAATGTTCAACATCTTTAGCAATTAGAGAAATGCAAATCAAAACTACTCTAAAATTTTATCTCACCCCAGTCCTATTTCTGACCAGTAAAAATAATTGCTTAGATTAGTAGTGCGTATCCAAGGAGTTTGTCTATCTATGCAAGGCTGATTAGGATGGAGTTTGAATCTACAGCACTGGCCTCATTAGCACAACCAAATCAGCAGAGCTAACCAGGCTAGAAAAATGAAAAGAAATACACACATTGTGATAGATGTTGCTTTCATGTACAGAGTACCAGTTTCCAGAACAAATAAGTACAGTTGAAAACTACAATTGAAATGAACAAATAGTTATTGTAGAGGAGGTAAGAGACATGGGAACAAAATGTCTTAAAGAACATATCCATTATGTTCTAATGCAGATATTCTGCATATATCTTCTGGCATGTGAATTCTTCATTATTACCCATTATTAAATGTACATATTATTCTTGTCTTCAATTTACAAGTGTAATTTTCACTTTTTTAAAAATTAGTATTTCCAATCTATACTTCGAAATTATCACCTTACTAAGTAGAACATATTTTGACTCTTCAGCCTACTTGATTTCTCCTGCCAAATGTGCATGATTGACATTTTGCCTTTGATAATTATCCTGTTTCCACAATCCCAGCTTCTCCCTAAGACCTGGCCAAGCAGACATGTACATTCATTCCTTCACTGTATTATGCCTCCACATAGAATGCCTAGGGCTATATTTTCTAGGCCATCCAAATCTAGAAAAGAGTCACTATTAAATTTAAAAAACTCAAAAAAAAAATACCTATCATTATACTAAACCATTTTGTCCCTTCCTTTTCTCTCCCTTGTTCTTTCTCATATTACCAAATTAACATATGCTTAATGTAAACAACAACAAAAAACCATAAATCCAGGAATTAAACAGGAAAGCAAATTAGTAAGCTGTACCTACTAGAAAGGAAGAAGGCTAGGAGTTTGAGATATACATATTTTTATAAATATATGTTATGTAATGTTATGTATTTTTTTAACCAAACAATGTTTAATGGACACATTTTAAGTTAGCATATAAAGATCCAGCCTGTTTTGAAACACATTCTTCTCTTTTCTATATATGAACCACTATCTTAATTTGGTTTCCTTAAAGCAATATTTGAGTGAGAGGCTTCAAAGCAGTACTTAACCTGAATGTTAATTCTAGAAAATTCTAGTGAGGATGTTAGGAAGCAAAAAAGGAAGTTAAGACCACCAATAAAAGATCACTCAGTCCAGGAACCAATGTGGGTAACAATTTGGTCTCCCTAGAAAACTCTGGGAGTCTTTAGCCAGGCTCCTCAAATTGATTCTCCCTCTGGGCTAGAAAACAAGGGCATCAGTTGAGGGCGAGGATGCAGGGCAACATGGTGGCAGAGTGTCTGCCTGTGGTGGTGGTAAATTTCTAGCACTTTTGAACTACAATCATGGGCAGGCCCTGGTTTCTGAACAAATCTCTCACAGAATGACTTTCTTCAGGCTGTGCTGGGCTGTTGAAGCTGAAGTAGATATAAGATGAGCACAACTCTGGTTTAACTTTCTCTTCCTAATGGGCACTTGGATGGTTTCTAGTGTTTTCACCATTATAAACTACCTCAAAGTCCTTATAAATAATTATTTGCATGGTTGTCTGAGAATTTCCACTACATAATTCCTACAAGTGAAATTAGAGAGTATTTTTTTTTTTAAAGTTAAAGGCTGTTGTTTGGATGTGTTTTGGGATGAAGATAGGAAAATTTTTTTCTGCTTATATGAATTTTTTTCTGCTTATATGCTTTTGTTGTTATGGAATAGACAGATAATATCCTATAATTAAATTGAAATGCTACATTCTAAGTTTAGATTTAGAATTAAAATGAATTTTAACCATATTTGTTTCATTATTCTGTTCCTTCTATTATGGGCATGAGAAAACTTCAGTATTTTGAACTAAAATAAATGTCTCTAACATTACAGCAAGACTTCACATTTGTGTAATTTCCCAGCTTAAGGGTAACCTTGAGTTACAAAGAACAACAGGGAGAAAATAACTCAGTTTCTACGCCTAGACAAAACATTCTTAGACTTTACCCCAAAAGTGAAACCCACAAGAAGAAGACATAATAAATTGGACCTTATCAAAACTGAAAACAATTTCTCTGCAAAATAGCTTGTGAAGAAGATGACAAGGTAAATACATACTGAGATAAAAATATCTGAAAGCCACTTATCTGATAAAGGGCCTCAATGTGGGAGTTCTCTTACTACAGAAATACATACATACCCATGTTTTTAGCAGCACAATTCACAATAGGCAAACTTGGAACCAACCTAGGTATTCCTCTACAGATGAATGGATAAAGAAAATGTATTATACTTACACAAAGGAGTTTTAGTACATCATAAAGAAAAATGAAATTATGGCATTTGCAGGAAAATGGATGGAACTAGAAACCATCATGTTAAGTGAAATAAGTCAAAATCAGAAGGTTAAGGGTCCTATATTTTCTCTCATATGCAGAAGCTAGGGAGGAAAATGGAAAACAAAGATGAGAGTGGATCTCCTAAAAATCAAAGGGAGATCAGTACAGGAAAGAGACCAAGGGGTACGAGGCAGAGAGGAAGGGAGAAGTGCTGGGGAGTGGCATTGGCCAAATTATATTGTTATATTGTGTGCATGTATGAATATGAAATATCAAACCCATCAATATGCACAACCATAATTCAAAAATAAAATATGGACAAAAATAGCTTTCAAAGCCCAACAGAGTTTTTTTTTTTTTTTTTTTTTGGCAAAAGTATAATTAGAGAACAGTCAAAAGACATAGCTAGACAATTCACAGAAGAGGATTTTCAGGTTGCAAATAAGATCAAGTTCTACTTCATTGGCCTTTAGGGAAATGCAAGAACCACAATAAAAATATCACTAAAACCCATAAGAAAAATAATGACTGCATTACATTTTTTAAGACAATAAAAAGAATGACCACAAATGTTCGTGAGAATGTACAGAATTGGATCACTCATTATTGCTGATAGGAATGTAAAATGGTACGCTCACTCTAGAAAATGATTCAGCAGTTTCTTATATAAACATGCCACTACCATACCACCCAGCACTTGCACTTCTGGACATTTGTCTTACAGAAATGGAGACCTCCGTTGACATGACAAGATGTACATGAAGGTGTATAGCAGCTTTATTTGGAATAGCTCCACATGGGAAACAGCTCATGTCTTTCAGTGGGAGAATGACTACACAAATGGAGTTCATCTCTGCCATGCAACTCTACACAGCAACAGAAAGGTACAAAGTATGGCTACATACACCAACTGGAATGAATATCCACAGAATTACATTGAGTGAAAAGAGCAAATCCCCCAAAATGTATGCAGTATACAATGTCATGTATGTACATTCGTGAATGACAGCATTGTAGAAATACAGAGTAGATTAGTTGTTGCTGGGAGTAGAGGATGAGTTTCAGGGAAGATGATATATTATAAAAAGGCAACAAAAAAAGAGACCCTGGAGATTGAACTGTGGCAGTGGGTATATGAAACTATAGACATGATAAAAATAGGTGGAATAAGAGATATTTGAACAATTATAAATAAAGCCAGATAACAATATCAGTGGATTATATCAATGCCAAGAATGTGGTTGTGATATTGTATTAGAGTTTTAAAAATATCATTGTGGAAAAGTGGATAAGTGCACAGGGATCCCTCTGTATTATCTTTTACACAACTGCATGTGAAATATACTAATTATATCAAAATTATGAAATACACTAATGTGAAATATACTAATTATGACAACTAATTATGTCAAAAATAAAGGTTTTTAGAAAACAAAACATTACTGTCTGGACTCTAAGTACATTTGCTCTTATAAATGGTTAAACTTTGAAGAATGCCAAACTTGACCTTATTCACTAACAATTGTCTAATTTTTCTAGTGACTTTTTGTATTACAAAATGAGCATGGTTATTCAAAAATCATTTATATTAATGTCAGAGAACTTACTTTATTTAAGGGCTTATATGATTCTTGTCAGGTAAATTTCAGGATCGCTGAAGTATTATGAAAGACTTCTTAGTCCATGTTCAAGTTAAAACAAGGAAAAGGAAATAGGGTTTGTACATCAAAATAATTTGTTAAGTTATTTAAGATGTTATTTTATCTAGTCAATATTTTTAAATGCACACTGTCTCTTCTAAACTCTTGATAAGTAATACTCGCATTTAATCATCATGGCCTTATGAGGTGTGTGCTTTTTCATTTTCACAGGTGAGCAAATACAGAGTATTTGTTTATATGCTAGTAATATTCTCAGTACTTTAAATATGTCAGCTTATTAATTAAACAAAATACTATCCCCTTTTATAGATAAGGAAACTAAGGGAGACCTTGTAAGGAACACCTCAGACAGTGTAGCTGCAAACCCCTC
Source organism: Geosciurus inauris (assembly GCA_004024805.1). NCBI lineage: Eukaryota > Metazoa > Chordata > Mammalia > Rodentia > Sciuridae > Geosciurus > Geosciurus inauris. The sequence goes on along the minus strand of PVHX01000416.1, from coordinate 307,627 downwards.
TACGGTGCCTGCAGGGGGCTCTAAGGCACAGAGATTTAAAACAATCTACTTAAGGTCACACAGCTACTAGGGGTAAAATGAGAATTTGAAATGATGTTCTTCCCATTACAATGATGTTTATCAAATTGTGGAGGTTTGGTAGTTTGGGTTCATATATATTGTAATTATATTATCCACTTGTTTAAATTAAAACCTAGTTCCTCTCCCTTTGCCCAACTGTATTGAATTGAAAGTCTGGTCCTAGGACCATGGAATCAGTTTTCAAGAGCTATCCTAGGATATTATGATTAACATAGGAATCTGAGTCCACTGACATTCTGGTATGCAAATAAGATTTGCCATTAGGTTCAGATGAAATAGCAGGTATAATTATAAATGATGCCATATTGCATTAAGATTTCTGAAATAGGATTTCCTATAATAACTGGTAGTATTAGGTAATCACAATAAAATATATTTTTTTATTTTTAGTTGTACATAAAATGTTTTAGATTTGCTAAAATGTGGAGGTTCAGCCAGGCGTGGTGGCGCACATCTGTAATCCCAGCACTTTGGGAGGCTGAGACAGGAAAATTGTGAGTTCAAAGCCAGCCTCAATAACAGTGAGGCTCTAAGCAACTCAGTGCAACCCTGTCTCTACATAAAACACAAAATAGGGCTGGGGATGCAGCTCAGTGGTTGAGTACCCCCGAGTTCAATCCCTCTTACCAAAAAAAAAAAAAAAAAAAAAGTGGAAGTTCACTGGATAATAAAATATAAAGCCTTGTTTATTAAACACTCTTCTTTTTAGTCCTGGATAACATGTGATAGGCTGTCATCTACATGCCACGGACTAAAAGTCATCCATCATACCTGCATTCATATGCACTGTGAGTAAGTCCACGATCACTGGGGAATAGAACAGATGAAATGATGTATTTGAAAATGCTAAGCAGTTACATAAACCGCACATGTGTATGAATGTGTGTGCGATAACGTTCCTGAAGCAAGACAATTGGAGAAAGTGGAGATACCCTGAAAATACTTGTTTCCAAACTTGGCACATATGCAGTGTAAGATAATGTGATTTGCAATACTATGTTTTTCTCTAAGAACAGCATACATATCAATAATAAGTTTATGCTCATTAATACTATTTTCTAAGAAACCATTTAAATGCTTTACATAGATTGTATCATTTGAGCCTCCCACCAATCCTAGGAAATACCACATTACTATTGCTATCATCCCTACTTTACAGGAGAGAAAACTGAGTTGTAGAGACATGAAATAAGTCAATTAAAATTGTATAATAAGAATGTGGTGGAGTGAAAGTGTGATCAGTGGCAATTTGAGATAAATAACTTGCTTGCTGAAGTAAATCTTAAAGTAAAATTTATCCTAGATTCGACCTACATGCTGTGAATTCGCATAACATGGGAAGAAGGTGGACAGAGAAGTTAAATTATAGCTAGTCACTGAAGAGGAAGCAAGGGGAGCATGTGCAGAGTATTCGCAAATATGTTTTTTGCAATTCATTTGCAAACTTACTTGATTTAAAGACTTTATTTTCATTTTCGATATTATGCATCTCAAATACATTTGATCATGGAAATTTCTTTCCCTCTACCTTCTACTGATACGAACACTCTAGTTTGACTAGTTTTATTGTGAAATGCATTATCCACATCTATTCAAGCCCTCTCTGTGGCCTCATTGTTTATATCTTTGTTCTACAAGCTTTGCCACTATTGTTTGTGCCTTGCGTATATCTGACAGCCTGACATTCCTCTCATTCTCATCTACATTTTCTGCATTGGACATGTAATCTGAACCTGTACTCAGGAAATTAAAGAAATAAATACAGTCTATGAAATCACCTCTTTTCTCTTTGCATATTGTTTCTTATTCTTCCTTATCCTGTATCAGTAGGTCCAGGGTTTTCTCAGCCTATTTTTATAGTTGTTGGTAGACTGTGAGGGGTTAACTGATACACCAAACTATTAGGAACAAATGTGTTTATCATATGGGAGTAAATTGAACAGTTAAATGGAGAAAGCAATGTTAAGCATGAAAAAATGGACAAATGAGTTGAGGAATTTCAGGTCCTTAGAATAGGTGACCTTCTAGTACCCTCAGATACCACTGCATTGTAAAGACCTTTTGGATACATGCAGAATATAATCCTAATCTTCTACATCATAGTGTCAAAGTCTAAATCAATGGAGAAGGAAATATTCACGTTTATTTCACTAAAATATTATAATGAAAAAAATAAGTACTATTTATTATTTTTTATTAAATAAAAAAAGTACCACTTTTTTCATTTATTTAATTGACTTGTGTGGCTGCCACATATTAGCACTGTACTGTTCTTTTGAGGTTATTGGAATATTGAATATTGTTAATTTCGGAAGCTAAAACACACAAAGGCAGAAACAAAATAATAAAAATTAATAGACATCTTTGTTCAGCACTGTTTCTAATTCGGAAAAATAACTTGTTTCTCATTACTTTTGTTCCATTTGTTTCATTCATGCTGTGATACCTAAAATATTACCCGGAATTAAATATCTTCTTATTTTTATAATCATTTTACAATTCAAATTTTCATAGAATTCTTAAAAAGATTTGTATATCTAAGTATTCTCTATTTCAAATTTAGATGATTGGATCTCAACAAATATATACCTCAAAAAACTTCTACAAACAGCTGACTTTAAATTTAGAGTTCATATGACCTCACAAAAGGAAAAAAACTTAACTTTCTATTATTAACACATTGTAGTTAAAAGAAAATATTCTATAAAACATCATTCTTATGTGTAATGCTGTTATCTAACACAAGCATATAGAATTAGTCTAAGTTTTTTTAGTTTAACCATGTAATAATTTTGCTTGCAAAGACATTGGAAATATTTACTCTTTTATTAACAAATATAAGAATTTTCTCTTAAACTAAGAAGTGCCAGAAAACTGTTGCAATAGTTTAAACTATTGTATCAGCTGGATTGCTTTCTCATTTTCTGAGTACACAGGAAATATCTTCTGTCTATGAAACTTTATTGATTTTACAAGTGGAAAAGGAAAGTTTTGCACATTTCCTAGGCTCATTGAATCAGTTCTGTTCTAAATATGGCTCAAATCATGGAGTAATTCAGTAACAGTTCACTGTGTGGCTTCCACAGAACCTAGACTTACAACTTACCTGAGTCTTATAAAGACTATTGAAGATACATAAGACACACACTCGCCCTGGAGATGACAATTTCATTTGGAAAGAAGATATGCAAGTAACTAAAGAATACTTTCTAAGTACTATAGGGAGTAAAATATGAATAAGTTTTTTAACTTGATATTAAACTAAAATAGCATATGAGGTTTCTTTTCAAACATAGTTAATGGATCTGTTCATGTTAATTGTATCTGCATTTACAAATCTTCATTGATTTATTTAGAGATATAATTGTAAAGATAAAGAAAAATGTAAGCGAAATAGGCAGTAGGGAAAGAAGGATGAAAAAATTAATTTTTAGTGTCCATTCATACTTTGATCCACATACCTCATTGCCATGCAGTGCTATTTGATCCTTCCAGAAGACTCAAATTTAGTGTTCCTATGAAATATGTGATTCAAACTATCTTCCTGAATAACATTAGCACCATCAAACTGCAATTATTTCAAATATCATGCAGAAGCCCAGAGTTAAACTGAATCATAATTTTTAAATCACATTAATTCAGGAAGATTTTAATGCCTAGTTGTTTAACACAATCTTATAAATGATCTCTCACAAAGGATGTAAAAATCAGCACATATCTTTAAGGGGCTAATTGTGCTCACTGCAGTGTTGAGTAGATAAAAGCTTCTTAATACTGACAGAAATTATGGCATTTTCATTTTAAATTGCAAATATAATCGGCATTCTTTTAGTTTCTAACTTAATTGCTTATTGACAGCAGAAATTGCTCCAAAACACTAACAGAGTATTTAACATAATTTTATTTATTGAAAAAAAAATCCAAGGGAAAATAACACAGCTATCTGAAACTATTTAGCAAAAGGAAAATTAAGTTTAATCTGAACTTTGAGATTTCAAGTGTAACTAATGTTCTGCATAAATTTAACACAATATATGTTAGATTAAACTATACATTTAAAGGTATTGGTGAGACTCAAAAAATAAAAATGATATCCTGGAAATCCAGGCAACAATTAAGAGCCATAGAAAAACAAACTGAAACTAACAAGCTAATCCCTATTACATGGAATTCTCCACAATTTTGTTAAAAAATAGGAATACATTTCAATTCAACTCATGGAAAATTAGTACAATTGAAATTAAATTTAATCAGTTGTAAATATTCACTTGAAAAAAGTACTTCAATTGCTACCCAGAGTCAAACCTTTGCTCTACTCCAAATTTTGAATTCCAGTTATTTAATTTCAATATACTCAACATGGGTTTAATGTAGTGCATTCACTACTCATAATTTATTAAGATTTAGCTTAATATATGTAAATCAATTAATCCATATACAAATATGGAATATTTCTCTCTCTCACTGTTTCTAAAGTAGATGTGAACATATAATGATCTTGCATTGACATACTTCACGTTAAAATGTCAAGTCTTTTTAATAAGTCTTTCTTTTGTAATAACAACATACATGTTTACTTAAAAATATTATGGATATTCAGCAAAGACCTTTTATAATAGATTTGAGAAAAAAAATCTGATTGTTTTGTGGTAGCTTTTCTTCAAAGTCATAGAAAATGCCAAACATTGCTTTTTAAAAATAAGCCCTAAGAAAACTAATTAAACTGGTTAACTACAAAGGGAACGTTGTAAGAAAGGAAATAACTTGGGATTGAACCCTATGATTTTATTGTTTTCACAGAAAATGCAATAACTCCTCATTGACATCAACTACCCAGTTGCAAGAAGAGTATACTTTTTGTTTTGTTGAGACAAATGTAGCAATTAGTAAGAAGTAGTCATCAACTAGGAAGTAAATGTATGGGGGGGGGTGTAAAGTGTTTCTAGTCTACATGTCTGTTGAGTGGCCCTGAACTTGGAAAGGCACATTAAAAAAAAAAAAAGTTTCGTAATAAAGAACATGTATTCAAAGGAATCCTTTGAAATAAGTCTTATGAAATTCAGATTAGTCTTTTAAATCATTAACAAAAGCAAACAAAAACAGATCATGAAAAATGTCACAGTTTCATACAGTCTTAAGTACAGAACTAAATTAATTAATTGTTCTTCAAATTACACGTTTTATTGACAGATAAGTTTATTATAAAGTCTTTAAATTAAAAATGCATGTTTGGTGAAAAGTTAGTACAGTTGTAATTTGTATTTCATCATATTTTAAAATATAAAAGTAAAGAATGGGATTATTTTTACTATTTATTACATGATATAACTGACTAGCTGGGTTCTAATTCCAAATATTATAATTCATTGCCATGCCAAAGTCAATTCTGTGATATATGTGAAATGAAATACCATTAGTTTCAAAGTCAATTGCATGACATTGTGGTGTACCATGCATCTTTCAATTCTCTTAAAGAAAATTTAATGGTAGGTCAAATTCCTGACCTACTAAATACTGTAGGTCATGACTGAGTCATGTGATTGAAACCAGGAAACATTTTAAACCAGGGATACAGAGCATATTGCTACTTGAGATGGAATTAAAAAATAGGTATTCAGAAAAAGAAAAGAAAAAGTGAAAAAGAGAGCAAGCGTCTATTTTATGTCTATAAAATATCTAGGACTCAGATTTTTGAAAAGAGCAAAACAAGTATGCTATTCTAAAATACTGCATAGTCAATGAGCACTTACATTCGATTCTAAAATATGATTGGGTAATCTTTTTCTCACTGTTGGGTTTTATAATAAGTAATAACATTACGCATTATTGGCACGTCTGGCAACTTAAATGAATTTCATCCTAAGATGCCATCAGTTCTGAAATTCATTTATAAATCACTACACAGAAGAGCTGCCAATTGCAATTAAAATAGGCCCAATTGCAGAGATCTTAAAACAAAGAAACAACCATCTTTGAACTAATGAAACAGGGTAATTCTCCTAATTAATTGGGATCAATCACTGGCAATAGGAGATTACATGGTATTTTTCTTTCTCACAGAAAATTAAATGCTCCATTGCCTGATGACTTCCTATAAAATAACAAGCAAACAAACAAAAAATTGGCATTGATTATACTTTAAATATACTGTCAAAATGGAAAAGGGGGCTTATGTTGGTGAGTCCAACTTGTAACAAATACAAAAAAAAATCAGGAAAAGGAAGGCTGTTGCTAAACAGGTGTTTTAAAGTTTTCATTATTTATAACTAGAATTAAAGTAGAGGCTACTTGATACAATTTACAGTTCATTTCTTTAAAAATTTTTCTTCATTTTTATCCATTACTTTCAATCAAAGGAACTGAACATGTGATCCAAAGTGACACAACATGATTCGAAGTTTGCTACTTTACATAAATGATCCAGAACTCACTTGAGAGGTACATTTCACTTTATTATCAACCCAATAAATCTGGTTGCTTTGTACTTATGATTGCCCCTTTGTTCTTCACAATCATCTGCAATTTCTTTAAAAAAATCCAAATTAATTTTGAAGTACCAGCCAGTTCTCATGAACTTCTGAAGTGTGTGTGTTCTTCCTGTGTGAGTTTAGAAAAGGGTCTAGTATTTTATAAATGCTTAATAGCCTAATCAAAACTTTCACTCATAGCACTTTAATGGTGCAGGATTACTTAGAAGAAAAAGAAATTTGATTCCTGGAAAGGACACATATATATTCAAATGTTCTAAATTTAGGGTTTCTTTTCCTTTTTTTTGGCAAAGTTTCACTCAAATCAACTTAAGGATAACTGAAAGAAGAAAACAATAAGTTAAGCCTCTGTTCATATCTAAAACATCTTTATTGATATTATTGGTAATGTGAGTGCAGGAAAAAAGGGTGACATATGCTCTAATATGGGTTAGTAAAGAGATGTGTTTAGTTGCTATAAAATGGAAGTCAGAGTGAAGGTAGATTTTTTCAGATATTAAGCTAAGTGCCCCAAATATTGTTCACTTGAATTTCTTTGGTTTGATAAAATACAAAACAAAACAAAACAAAACAAAAAACAGGTGACATGGAATTTTTGAAAAGATTTTAATATGTCTAATTCATTCAAATAAGTTATAAAACTCATTTGTTTATTCTGTTTAAAGGCCTTGGTTAATTAAAGGACTTGGTTTAAGTCAGTATAATCACTACCTACATAGATAATCTGATGGGCCCCCTTTTGAATGATGACAAAATACATTAACTGCCAAGTTCATTTTTGTTTCATATTTTACCTACAAAGGTTTAACCTATTTTTCCCCATGTATTACAAATATAGTAGAGTGTATCAGGGCATTCCTATTAAAATTTCTCCCTGCAGACATTAAGGTGTATGAAGCACTGAGAATTGATCCCATGATAACATAACCAACTGTAAAACTAATCTCATTTTAGTGATCAGTGAACATTGCTCAACAAACACACATACCGCTCATCATACCTTACCTGGAAAGAGGCTTTATTGAACATAGCTGTAAAATTATATTTTAAGTTGAATTACTGAATTTGCACAAACATTTCTACAGATTGTTTTTTAAAAAAATCAAGCTTTGTCATTTTTCCACTACATTTTGTTGTGCTTTTTATATGGATATTTGCAAATGTTATAATTTAATACTTATATCCCAATTACTTGCATAATCAGTTTTTTTTTAAATCCTGGGGTGTTGAAAGAACATAATAATATTCTTCTTTAGACAAAAGTCTTTTTAAATGAAGTTAAAAGCTGAGATAATTTAAGGAAAAAGATCTTCAAATTTTCATAACCAACAGGTTTAAGTGAAATTTACAATGCATTGGAAAACTGGCTGGTTAAAGGTATGATTTGTCTTCAGGTAGCTCAAAATCATTTTTACAGGTTTTTGTTTTTTTGTAAAAGTGTTTTTTAATCTTGGTAAAATAATAAAATAATATTTCACAATTTGCACAGAGTCTGACTAAAGGGCAGAGGCATATTACCCTCAGTGTTTAGAATAAAGCCAGATTTTTCAGGCCCAGTTCCGCTGTAGAGTTTGTATGCACTGCAATCACAAACATTTTCGTGTTCCCTCTAAAGCTAGGGCCAATTTCATTTCAAATGGAGGTCAGAGTAAAAAATCACTTTTGTATTTTACCACCTTCTGCGCTAAGTATTATCTTAACAACCTTTTGCTCTGGTTGACCCATTTAATAACCTGGAAGAAAAACGTGTTGCTCCCATGTCTGGTCTCAATGGAAGTTATTCTCTAATGGACAATAAGCCGAAAGGCCATGGCTGTCTAGGAGGTTAAACAACACATATCTTGTCTGCATGGGCTTACGCAGCAGCTTCGGTCCTTTCTTCTTCAGAAGCGGCTTTGTTGTCTTGCCTGTAATTTGCACATTTAGGCTCTGTAGTTTGTTTACAAAATAGTTTTACACAAACCACTCTTAGCAGTGCAAGCTTCTGAGTTGAAAATTATTCAGGCTTGTTTCATTGAAGGCACTTGGTTTCCATGGCAATTTATAAAAGATGGTGGTTTGGTTTCTTCATTGGAACAGATGACGTAGTTTGGGTGTTCAAGTGGCCGCAAGCAAACTCCGATAAGCCTGTGTAATATGTAAGCCCAGGTTTACCGTCCTGGATAGTAGTGCATGCAAAAAGAGACAGCATACAGTTATCTAGCTTAGCCATGGGAGGAAAAAATAATAGTAATAAAAGTGGGGTGGGGATAAGGTGGGAAGGAACATGAATGCTTTAAATAATTCTGAGTTCAAGTTATTTTCAAGGAAGGGTAACAGCCAAAGGTAAAAGGGCCTACATTTATTTAATTCTATACGTAAAACCTTCTTGAAAGGAAAATAAATGCCAGCTCTTCACGTACCCTGTTTACAGTGAGGTTTTTGTTGGCAGGCCATTAGGTTTCCATGGTAACAAGCAAACTATTCATTTGAAACAAAACCAGCCATGACTTTGTGCTTTGACGAGGATTTCTATAGCGCTTTTTTCTTTCTTTCCTTTTTTTTTTTCAGAGTTCAACCAGACGATGCTGTAATCTTTTTAGCCACAAAAGCACCTGAAGGTCTCTTTTCTACTCAGGTCAAGATTATCATTTATATGTAGTTTGGAATAAGTTATACTTCCATGATGTCTTTTTATCCCCAGTGCTTAAAAAAATCTGTTTTTATTATTTTATTTTTGAGTCAGTAGTCAGTGGAGGAATCTTTGGTAGTTTGTTTTTTCAGTGTCCATTTACAAAGACTCTTTCTTCATGCCAGTGCCTGGTGAATCTTTTATAGCCTCTGCCAGGATAAGGTCACCTTCGAGGACTTAAGATAGAGATGAGGACAATAACTGGAAAAAGCCATATATGAACTAAAATCCCAACAGCACCATCAACGGAATCTAGAGATGAGGAAAATAAATGCCAAAAATAAAAAAAAATAAAGAAGTATAAGCATTATATGTAATATTAATACAACTTTGGTGAACTAACAAAACAAATTTGATATAGGGAAAATTTTTAAAAAATAGTTTCGTCTATCAATTTTACTTCTAAGGCAAGCAAAAACATGATCACATAGGCATTTGATAAAATAAAAATATTTGCAGATTTTAAATTGACATAATATTCTATAAAAACTGTTCAAAACAAATTCACACAGGTTTATGGTTGAGCTCCACCTCACAATTTTGCTAGCCCTATGAAAGCAATCACATGGAAGAAATTTTCAGAAATCCTAAAAAGGTGTTTTGTGTTTTGATTCTCCCTACTCCCCCCCCCCCCCCCCCAGATTCTAGAAGGATTTAAGCGTCCAAAATGAGAGAATAACTGCTCTTGTTGCCAAGCTGGAAGGAATGGCTATGGTTAGAGAAATTCCACTACTGTAACAGTGGATTGCTTATGTTTAGATCATTGTTTCACTATCTAACAATTATGTAAACAATTTTCTCTCTAGTTTAACTTTTAGAAGCATCCTGAAATCCTGTAAAAGTAATAATTCCTCCCACCAATCTGCCTTGAGATTATTCCTCTAGTTGATACTTCAGTTAAAGCCTGCTGCCTTGTGATGCTTCTTAGAATGCATACCTGACACAGGAGGGTTAACACAGTAGACATAATACTTTAGCCTGCCTAAGTTTACAAAATAGTTCTCACCTAGGAGAGAGCTGGGCTTGGAATGCAGAGACTTATAACTTCGGTTCTTGGTGCTATGGGCATACCACCTTTTACTGCCTGGGAAGGATTAGGAACAGGCTTTTGGCCCTCAGTCTGTACTTTGGAATTAACAATAATTTAATATTCATCAAACAAACAAAGTTCATTCATCAAACTGCACTTAATAAGTGACAGTTAAGTAGAGACAAATATAACAGAATACTTTCCCATTCCAAATAGAACAGTTTTATTCAGTTGGAATACTTTCCCTTACTTACAGAGGTGAAATAAAAATATCACCAGTGCATATAGATTTCACCTATTTAAAATAGACACACTTCTCTGGATTTTCTAGTTGAAGAGAAGAAAACTGATTATAAAAATGTTCTATTGTTATTAATGAAGTCCCAGTGGGCTTTCATAGTCATTTCTGCTATCTACTCTAGAGAGTAAATTATGTTCTTTTATTTTCCTCTTTTGGAAAGTTCAGCTCAATTTATTGATTTTAATTTATAATTTTCAATGATTAAAACATAAAAATGTAAAATTTCTGAATAAAGTGGTAACTACTTGCAGTTAATATAATCTTATTGCCACTGATTCAAGCTGTAGAATTTAAAATAAATCACATTCTCTAAGGAGAATGAATTTTTTGTGTGCATTAGACAAACCGGTTTATTTGGTGTAGTTGCTTTTCTAAAGCAAAATTATCTAGATCCATGGAAAGGTTTTTACTGAATGTGTATTTTAAATGCTAAGTGCAATAGTAAGAAACTATGAACAAAATGGCTCATTGTTACAAGTAATCTTAGTTTTTGTCTTTTTTCAGCGCTGCAGAATAGAGGCAATTCAGTTCATCTGAGCAATCACTGGGTAGTTGTATGAATTTGACTTTCAACATCTAGACATAATTTCTCACTAAATATACAAGTTAGCAAAGACTGATTTGCTCTAGACTTGTACAATATGGATTTTTATGCTTTTATATATGCTAGATTATTGATAAATTATTTGTGTAAATTTAGTTTGATTGTTATTTCTTTATATGACCACAAAATTAAAGATTTCAAGTGTACCTAAGAATTGGAAGAAGTTTTAATAGGAATAATTGTACATTTACATCTTAAATGTACAACAAGTGCTTGAGGATCTTAAGAAACAGTTCACATAATTCTAATGCTTTCTGCATTCTTTGTCATTTTTATGTATCCTTCTTCTATTAAAAAATAGAACTGTGGTGAAAAATTAAATTTAAACATATTACTAAACCATAATATTCAAACTCATGGAAAAACCAGAAACAAAATTACTAAATAAAATGGTGGGCAGAGAGGAGAGTAATTATACCTGAAAAGAGGGGGCTATTCCATTACTAAACATTTATACTACTAGATTTTTTTTTTTCCAATACTGAATCTGTTAAAATGGTTGGCAAAAGTTAGATATAGGCAATATATTTTCAAACTATATGTGTGTGTGTGTGTGTGTATGTGTGTGTGTATATATATATATTTTTTTGGTACTGGGGATTGAACTCAGGGGTACTCTACCACTGAGCTACATCTCCAGCCCTATTTTGTGGTTTTATTTAGAGACAGGATCTCACTGAGTTGCTTAGTGCCTCGCCGTTGCTGAGGCTGGCTTTGAACTCATGATTCTCTTGTCTCAGCCTCCCAAAGTGCTGGGATTATAGGCATGTGTCACCCACACCCAGCTGCTATTTTCAAACTATTTGAGGATAAAAATAGATGTAGTTATATAAAGTGTACTAAGTATATAGATTCCCCAAATATTTTAATAAATTCTAAAAAAAACTCTATGAAATAAATATCATAGACTTTAATAGTTTAAATTTTATTTAATAGTGAACATATGCTTACCTTGTATAATTTAAATCAAAATTACTTTTACTTTATATTAAAATTTGATTAACATTACCTTTAAATCTTTAACATTTAAATATAAGAAATTTGTAAATATATAAAAATTTTGTCTATTACAATTAGAACACATTAATTTAATAGTTATGATACTTCAGCATAATATCAAAACAATCCCAAGAAAAGACACTTACTCTTAGTTGTTAGGTCTTGTTTTGCACATTCTCCTTCTGCAATTGATACATCATCAATGGCAATATCACCTTCTATCCCAGGGCCTCTAATACCTTCAAAAATGAGCTACAAATATGAAGGAAACAAACCTAAATGTGGAGATTTGATTGGCAAATAAATGTTTATTAAGAAATTAAGGAAAAAATGTAAACTTGTCAATAATCCAATAATATAATATATATAAAATATATAATTAAATAATAATTGAGTAATACCATAAAAGCAACTACTACAAATTCTCTTTTAATTTTCAGGGGTAAGAAAAAAATTATTTGAGCAATATTTTTCTGAAATAGATTCCTTCTGGTTTCCTCTAATCATATCTTATAGCACTAGTTTTCCAGAAATATTTTAAGGAATAAATCAGTACTGAGTTCTTTATAATACTATTATGCTTATTAAAGCCTAGAGAAGAGGTTTATGACTTCTGAAATAGTTTAATCTTTTGCAAGTAGATTACATATGGTCCTAATGTTCCTTATATTTACCTATGGTTTACTTGTATTATTTCACTTTTTATATTCTAATTTTAAAACTCAGAGGAGATATTTATGAGTCTATGTTGAATGTCTAATGGCAACATTTGAATTTCCATTTTCTAAAACAAAAATCTTCATTGAGGCTTAATGCATAAGTATTGAAGAATGAAATCAGACTGTCTTTATTAGTAAATTCTGGATACAGTGACAATTTACACACAATTCAAATTTGTATTATTCTATTTTTAAAGAAACAAAATCTTCCACAATTTTCTCTATAATCTCCAAATTATTCCTTGATTCCAGCAAACTTTTTAATTCTTTTGATACTTAAAAGGTAATCTTGCATTGAGTGGTTTATACTCCCAGAGAGATTTAAAAATAAAATATTTACTTTGTCATCACAATAAGTTTTTATTTTATGTAGGTATTTTAAATGATTGAGTAGAATGTAGTGTAAATTTCTACATGCAAGTCAAATTTTAATTCTGGAGTAAAGGAACAGTGAGAAGATTTAAGCATGGAAATTTTGGTATAGGTAAGGAAAAGCCTTCTTAATTATCCAGAGTTTTAATTTTAATAGATAGTAGTGGGAAGTGGGAACAGAAAGGGAATACTACTTATAGAGTATGATTCAGAGCTTGCAATACAGTCATGGGAAAGACAAGAGGATTATATTCCCATGTGCTTTCTGTAAGAAAGTTAGATGGAGTCTAATAGGGGTAATTAAAATATTGTGAATGTTTGTAACCATTTAAATTTACCACATTAAGCTGAAGTGAAAAGCCTCTCATCTTGGGAGGAATGCTAGAGAAAGAGACCTAGAAGTACATGGATTTCCCTTAGCTATATAAAGGTTAATAGTTTGATAAAATTATCTAGTTTTTCTTAAAGTGCACAATTATTTTCATTAGTAGCTTCTTGTTATTTGCAGGCAGGAGTCAATATAAAAGAATGGGATTATAGTTTAAAATCAAAACTAATATGTATAAATTATCGAAATCATTCTTGAACTTTTCACAGCCACTTTCCTTGGGAATCCATAGGTTAACTAGAATAATACTGCCATTGCTCAAAGCATTTAAAACTTGTACTGTTTCTGCCTTTAATGTTTCATCACCTTCTTTTCCTATCAATTTCCTTTTTCTTCCCTTCCTCCTGCCTCCCTCCACACCTTGATCAAATGACAAGGTTGGATTTAGGCTGAAGATAAAAGTCCTGAAACAGAGAAGGGTGAATGAAGAATAGCTACTTTCATGGTTATATTGAGAGGGAATATTGGAGCAGATGGTGGTAAACATCAGGAAATAGATGGTCTGATGCAAGGTAATATACGTGCTGCTGCCTGCTGGCAGTGTGTCAACTGCACATGTGCAGATCAACAGAAGATGACCTATCCTGTGTCCGGAGGGCTGCCTACACCTAGGACACCCTGTTATATGAACAGTGTAGCCCTTGGTGACACTGAATAAAGCTAGATTTTAATTAAATGTTGACAAATTTGTAAGGTCATTATGTGTTTATGTTATTTTATTTTTGTACCAGGGAATGAACTAAGGGTTTCTCGACCACTGAGTCACATCCCCAGCCCTATTTGTGTTTTATGTAGAGACAGGGTCTCACTGAGTAGCTTAGCCCCTAGCCATTGCTGAGGCTGGCTTTGAACTCGTGATTCTCCTGTCTCAGCCTCCCAAATGCGGGGTTACAGGCATGCCCCACTGTACCCAGCTATGTGTTTACTTTTACAAGCATTGATTTTATACTTTTTATAAGCATTTTGACATTGACTCCTTGCAGTAGTTTTAGACATTGTGTGGAAACAAATCCAGGAATTGGTAGTTCCTTTCTAGTATGACAAAAATACTTTCTGACAATTAAAACTCTTGGCAGAGACATAATTAACCTTTTTTTTTACATTTATTTGTAGTCTCGTAATGATAGGAAATCCAATTCGACTGGTGGAAAAATATTATAATGTTCCTCAGAGAAAGGTCCTACACAGCATGATTCTTTCTTTTTAATTTGCATGGCAGTTTTGCTATTGAGAAGATATGTATTCTTTTAAAATTGATGCAATTTCATAAGAAATATTTATTGCATTTTTGTTTATATTCTAAATTTTGATTATAATTTTACTTTGAATTATTGTAATTAAATTATATATTCCAATATATTCATAAATATCTTCTTGACTAAGATCTAATTCTTTCTTTAAATTGTGAGGTAGATTACAGGATAAAATTTGGTATTAAATTAAAAGAATGTTCCTTAGCTGAACTTTTAAGCCTTTATAAAAATAAATCTTGACTGATAACTTCTTATCAAAAATAAAGATGAGAAACTACAACAAGCAGTTCATTAAAATATGATGTATTTCAACATGGAAAATGTGATCTACATATACTGGAAAAATGTGAATTATATTTGCTTTGATAAAAAAGGCTCTCTTGTTTAAAAAGGTAAATTATATTGTATTTTTATGAAGTTTCCTCATGATTCTTACTTCATCTCAAGTTTTATCATGATTACAGGGCTAAAACTATGTTCCTTTCTTCTTTGTACTTTTGAAAGGCATTTGGTTTAATTGACTTGAAGAAGGAATTAATAGGAGCTAGATACCCAGGGAGAAAATGTTGAAGTTTAGGTTTCTTCAAAGAGGAGTGAAATTATGCAAAATCTATGTTCTTCCCACACAACCACATTAATATTGTTTAAAGTAGTTTCACTTAACAGAAGTGACAAGTTTAAAATGTAAATGTTTTCTTAGTGAGTGTATGCGATTCAGCAAACTTAATATTCAAGAAATACATCATAAGAAAATTAACCCTTGCTAAGTAAATACAAGTGGGATTAAACAATCATGTGGACTTCTGTAGTGACATTACACAACACAAAACTGTTTCAATTAGTCAACTGACAGTTTTATACAGACATAATTCATGAAAGTATATAAATATAGATACCAATATACAGATATGAGTAGATGATGCTCTTAAAATTGTGTTCAAATATAATTTCTCAGTAAGAGTAGAATAGCTACACACTAATAAAAGTAGTTGAGAGAAACACAAAATACCAGGGTCTTCAGATGATCTCATATAATGTTCTTGGTGTCATCTGCAAATATTCACAACATATTTTCTTATTTACAAGAGATAAATTGCTCTTGATCATTATTGCTGAGGCAAGTGTAAAAGGCCAAAAATGTAGTTTGAGGATTGACTGTGCTTATCATGTTGAAAAACTTCAGGATATAAATAAATTTGAAAATATAGCTGTTAGAATTAATAATGTTACCTCAATTTTAATATTGGTTCAGCAAATAACTGAGCTATTCTGAACCATTATAAAAGAGATTTTGGGCAGCACAATAGACAAGGTGCATACCCTAGGTAATTTTCCATGGGAAGACTACCCCAAATATTAATGGTGAATATAACTTCACAAGACTGCCAGTTCAGTTTGCTGGACAAATGTCAATTGATTGTCAAAGTTTCTAATCTGAAATAATACATGAGCTTTTGAATCTGAGTGGAGAGTTAAGAAATAGATCACATTGTCAACTGAAATTGGAAACTCTTTTCAGTGGTTAAACCAAAGCCATCCTTATGTCTATATATAATTGGCCCAGAAACTGGCTTAGGATGTCACATAAGTAAATATATGAACATGGAATGTCTCCTAATGATTACAGTGTTTTTTAGCTTATTATTATTATTACTTAGAACATAAAGGCATGATGATAGAATGAAAACACTTATAGTTTCTTTACCAGTTCCTATTTATTGTTAATTATTTGTATCTCAATTGTTTTAAAATCAATGTATTTAAATGAGATATAAGAATAGACAATCTCCAAGAATCCTTTTCAACTAAAATACAAACAGGATTTTGTGTCTATTTATAATGTCTCTTTATTACTTACCCCAGAAAACATTTGGAATATACCTCAAAAGTAGTAAAGCATTAAAAGGGAGGATTAGCTATTTTCCTTAGTATATGATGCAAACTTTAAGTAACATTAACAGTGTAATAGTTGTGTTTTTTTGGAAATTTTTGCTCTATTACTTCCAAATAGGACTAAAATTATTTTCATCATAAGCAAGTAATTAATTTTTAAAGGGTTTACAGATCAAACTAATTTAAAAGCATGCAATTCCAAACAAATAAAACATATAAGTGTTAGTGAAACAGAAGCTCAAAGTTATATGCCATTTAAAATTCCAATAGGTAGGAGATGTGCCTTGATAGTTTATAAATGATTTTTTGAGTAGAACATACGTTTTCTAAAATAATTCAAAATAACAAGAAAAACAAAACAAAGTTGAAATAAAAAATATGGCATGGGATGAGGAGTGTCTTTTGTTTCCTTGCATAATCAAGGTTTATGAAATTTTAAAAGACCTTGGTCAATGGACCCAGATATATGTTGGGAAATAAAAGAACACAGAGATAAAAAAAACAAAAAAAAACCAAAAAACGTATTTTTACTTATCCTTACTTCCCTTTGTAATTTAAATAGCTTAAATAAAATTATTCAAAATGTTTACTTTTTAAATTGATTTCCACCCTAATAGAGTAACTCAAATCAAATTTTTCTTTCAACCTGAAACAACCAAATAACTAGGCACAGTATATGAAAGAACAGTGTTTAGACACTGGATGTGAGATGATGAAAAACAATGATCCTTGAGAGATGGAAATCAAACAATGTGAGTTCATGATTGCCATTTATAGACCATGGTACAAACAGATATAACCAAGGTGAAAATGATATCAAATCTGACTTGAGAAGATAGAGCTGAGAACCCAAGGAGACAAGGCACCTAGAGTATTCAGGGGACAAAATACAAGAAAGAAAGAATTGCAGAGAGACAGAGACACATAGAGATTCACTCTAGTTTCACTTAAATTTGGAAAGCAAAACTTAAAACCATCAGACTGCTTCTAAGTAACTTAACCACACTCTTCCAAAAGCTCCAGAATATTTACAGAAATTAACAAATATCCCATACCTGTCAATGTAAAATTTATAATGTCTGGCACCCAAATTACCATATTTGCAAAAAGCAAGAAAATAATAACCCATGAAGAAAAGAAAAATTAATAAACTGATACCAACTAAAAATTGACGTAGATATTAGCATTAGCAGATAGTGACGAAAATAGTTACCATAACTGGATTTCATATGCTCAAAACATTAACTAGAGACATAAAGATATTCTGTAAAAAAAGACTCAAATTGAATTTATAGATGAGAAGCCAAACAATTGAGATGAAAAAAACATTGAATAGGATTAAAGGTAGATTATATATTGTAAAAGAAAGGATTAGAGAACATAAAAACAGTATAGAAACTACCAAATTAAAACCAAATAGAAAAAAATTTAAACTGCAAAAAAAAAAAAAAGTCAATGAGCTGTTTAACATCTTCTAGGGGCTTTATATACCTATAATTAGAGACTTGAAGAGGAGGAGCAAAAATACGTGAAAAAATGTTAACTAGAAAGTCCTCTAATGTTATGAAAATTTTAAGCCCGTGGATCCAAGAAATTCAATGAACCCCAAGCACATAAAAGATTAAAAGTAAACCAAAACATACATATGATAATCAAATTTCTCCAAAGTACTGATTAAAATAACATTTTAAAAGCAACCACAGAGAAAACTCATACAACATACAGAAGAACAAATACAAGCATATTCACAGATATATTCTTGGAAACAATACAAACAAGAAAGTAGAATATTTTTGAAGTTCTGAAAGGAAAGCTGGAATGCTATATTCAGAGGAAATATTTTTCAAAAAATGCGGTTGAAATAGATTTTTTTTCAAAAGCACAAAGTTGAAAAGAATTCATCTTCCACAAACACATACTTCAAAATATGTTAAAGAATGTCCTTTAGGCAAAACAAATTGATACCACATGAAAATGAACTTTTCATCTCTATAAAACTATCAAGAGGTACAAAAAGAAAAGAAATGGTAATCACATTGAGAACCAACTATGACAGCCCACTATGAGTTCAAGGTTGGAAAGAGAAGGGCTGACTGCAGCAGAGAGGAGCTCTCCAAAGTTTGGACCATTATGAATAAAATTTTTATACATTTGAACATTCTGGAATATCTCTATCTTGTATATGTCTTTTTGTAATTGAGTACATAAATACCTGCAGCTACAGAAAACACATTGTCATTTGTAGTGAACTGTAAAATCTTTCTGCTCTGAATTTACACTGACCCCATGCTTCCTGCTAACAAAAAGTTAACTTTTTAAATCAGCAATTCTGGAAGCAGGCCAGAATAGAGGAAGATGGGCCAAATCACACACACAGACACAAAAAAGGCAGCTCTTTTGTGTAAGACTGCAACATTGAACTTGAATGCAGCACTCTGCCTCTTTTATTTCTTTCCCCTATAGAAACCCTCTCATTATTTATGTTCAAGGACATTTCCTTCTAGATTCTTCCTGTTGCATCTTGAATAATGAACCTGATTTACTTGCAAAAAACAATATAAAACAAAATAAACAAAATTGGTACTCTTTCTAATGTGAAAAAATGATAGAAAAAAGGAACTATTTGAATAAATATGATAGTTTATATTCACCCATAGGTAATACTATTAATTCAGCACAGTGAAAAAATTTTAATTAAGATGCTGATTTTTCCAGTTTCCTTATAACTTACTGTATCTAAATTTCACAAGAATGGACACTGTATCCACTTATGAATGACTGCTTATGTCTCTGACTCAGATGAAACCATTCTAAGTTTACCAGTTACCGTCTAAGGAACAGTCCCATTAGACTAAATTTGCTTTTCAAATTGAGTTCCATGGTCTTTAAATTTTAAGGATGTCTGTATCTCTTTCCATTTAACTCTAAAAAATACCATTTAGGATTCGGATGCTCTTTCAGTTCATCTTAATCATTGGTTAGTGCTATGCATGGTTCCATCCTTTAGTTACTTTTTTCATGTATATAATTTTCCTTGTTAATATCAATTCTCATAGTCTTAGCAATACAATATTAAGACTCACAAATATGTATTTCCCCAAACTTCAGATAAACATATACTACAATACCCCTTGCATGTTTAAAAATAATATTCCATCAATCTTAGAAAATGTCCAATAGAGAAATAACCATATTCAGCTTCTCTCTCTCTCTTTAAGGTAATGTGTTACCGGTTGTGGTGGCACACACCCATAATTTCAGCTACTTAGGAGACTGAGGAAGAAGGATCACAGGTTCAAGGCCAGCCTGGGCAATTTAGTGAGATCTTGTCTCAGAATAAAAATGTGTGCCTGTAGAAATCCAAAAGGTATTTTTGAATTCTTGTCTATGGGAATAAATGCTTTTCCTGTGGGTACTTCATAGATGTTCATTAAAGTAATAGAAATGTCAATATAGGATTTGCTTAAAGGCAATATTAATATAACTATTCTCTTAAATCCTTATTGTATATGTATTTGATTTAATAATTTTACCTCGAGGAGGCAGTCATATAGAAAGCAAAATTATATATAGAGAAGACCATCTATCAGCTTTTTAGAAAGAAAGGCTCTTTGATGCTTACATATGTATAAACATTTTAATATTAAGGAGACCTTTATCAGTAATGCTTTGGGGTTTAGTCTTCCTACTTGAATTTAGTTTAATGATTTATTGCCACAGAATCAATTTTCACAACTGTGTTGTCCTTCATAGAAATAAATGATTCTGCTATTTTCCCTTAATCAGATAATTTGAATTGCTTTTATGTTCTGTAGATAATTAGCTAGTCTTATTCTCTTATTCGTTACCATTGTGAAGGAATGTATGCCTTTTTATCATCCTGGTTAGATTTAGAAGTTTAATCTCTACAGCAATTAGGATTTTACAGATTATATTACAAGAAAGAATGTGCTACTAATTAAAAATTAGCATAATTGAAGTAGTCTCTGATTTTCTATACTCTTAGCACATAAACAGTGAAATGCACCTAATGAATCAATAGTAGAAAAAAACATTCAATGTTATAAATATGTTGTCAGAAAATGCATTTTGATCCTCTCAAAATAAGAAAAACAACTGTAGATGGTATAAAGTAAATTTATAGATGTTAAAGATATTCATTACTTTTTGAAGATATGAAAGTATTTGGATATTTTTATCAATAAATATTTAGATATTTATATAGCTAGCTATGCATATGTATAAAGATGAATGTATATATATGTTATATAGTTACTAGAATCACTAAAGTTGTGTTATTAACTCACTGAAAAAGTTTTGTGGTCTATTGTTTCTAGCTATAATGGCCACTATTATAGTCACTGAAACTTCTAGGATTTTTTAAATTTTGCTTTTGCTTTTGGTTTTGTTTTACTGGGATTGAACTCAGGGCCTCATACCTGCTAGGCAAGTGCCCTGCTGAGTTACAAACCCAGACCTCTATCATATCTTTACAGTTTATTTTCTTATAATCAATCTAAGTCTGACTTCCTCTTTTAATAAAAACAAGGAAAAATAGCTTGTATAAAGTTATCTAACTTTGATCATAAAAGTGATAAATTAATGAAATGGCATTATCTCCAAGATATGCATTTTGTTAAAGGTCTATAAAATTCCATCAAGTAAAATTCAAACAAATTAATTCAAAATTGATTACCAAATTCCATTATTATAAAAACCTGTATCATTTTTCATCAGCATATAAAACATACATGTGATTTTATAGAAATGCGTTACATTTTGTCCAGGAAAATCATTTGAATTCTTACAGATTATTATTCAAACATATTACTTAATATGTGCTAATTAATAACAGAAAGGGGTGTTTCTCTTAAGACAGGTTTTAGAACTAATGAGAAAATCATGTGATTTTTGTAATACTCATATCACAGAATTTCTGAATACTTACTTTACTGTTTGCTTAAAATCTACCTTTAATGTTACATTCAAACACAGCAATCTGTGATCAGAAATGATTTATTTTCTTACCTGAAACGAAGTAATTGGATATATATTCACATGAGCCTCATTCCATCGTTGTCCTTTATTCCCACTGGAAGACCACAGTGGATTCTCTATTGTTGTCTGCCCTTTCAAACGTAGATACACATTTAAAACACCTAAGAATAAAACAATGAAACTTCATTTTGCATATTTATTTTTGTTTCAAATTTGGTTCTCCTTGCCACACACTTTCAAACTTTTTTTTTTGTTAATTAAAATTTGCAGAACATTCTAGTGTCTCATCTTTCATTTACTAACTTGCTCTCATGATATGATCCAAAGGCAACTATGTTCTAATTCCTAGAACCTGTGAATTTGCAGGAGTTAATATGGATTTTGAGATGGAGAGAACTTTCTAGATTATCTGAGTGGGTTGAAAATGCAATCATACATAGTTTTATGAAACAGAAGTAGATTTGATACAGGAGAGAAGGTGGCCATGGTAGAGAATATATTAGCTGCATTTGAAGATAGAGAAAAGTTCCACAAGTCAGGAACACAGGCAGCGTCTAGAAGCTTGAAGAGGCAAGGAAATGGATTTTCCCCTAGACTCCTTAGAAGAAACCAGTCTACTGACATCTTGATTTTGTCTCATAATATGTATTTTGTGTTAGGGTAGTGGCCAGCCAGACACGGACACCTCTGTACAGCCAGGAGATTCTTTATTCAGGGGAGTGGGCGCCCGAGGAAAAGAGAGAAAGGGGATGCGCGGGAGGGATTTTATAGAGCCCACTACAAACCGCGTGGTGAGCCAGAGATTGGTCACTTTAAAATCTGCGGGACAGATAAGCAGTAGAGGTCTTCTTTTGATGTGCTAACCTGGGCGGTTAGGCTTTGTTTCCCAGGTGAAAGATTCGGAGAGGAAACCCCTAGGGCAGGAACTGCCTTGGGCTTTTAGAGAGGGGATGTGAAAATTACAAAAGGGCTGTTTTTCACCTTACATTTTGGATTTCTATTCTCTATAATTATAAGAAAATAAATTTGTGCTGCTTTAAGCCACAACATTTGTGATTATTTATTATTTGTTACAGGAATGATAGGAAACAAATATAGCATATAATCATGTACTGACTAGCTCATAGTTTGACCCTGTTTTGTCTTATGTTATCATTTAGTATTATTTTTCAGATTAATTTCATCTAAGTCTCATTTTTCTTCCAAGAGAGTTATTTGAACATATGATTAAGATAGCTTTTATTTCATCATTTGATACAGTTCTTTCAACAGTTTCATATGCTGTAAATAGAAATGATGATAATAACATTTATATAATAATATATGTTGGACACTTACTCTAGATAAAGAATTAATCTTTTAACCCTACAAAGTATTTATTACCATTATCCCCACATTAAGGATTAAAAAACTTCAAGGGGTTAAGTAATTTGACCTATGTTATACAGCAAGAAAACAGCAAAGGCAGGATTTGAATTCAGAGTTTGAGTTTTACATCATAATCACTATAAAATCAATATTTTAATAAAATTTTAAAGTTAACTTTATTGAGATGGTAAATTATATTAGATTTTATAATATTGAATTAAAATTATATTAAAGGAATAAATTTTACTTGATAAGAGACAATTATTCTTTAATTATAAGGTTGATTAATTTAGCTAATATTGTATAAAGAAATGATATATATTTAACCATAAAATTTTATAGGTTTTTTTGTTTTACCTCTTAATGTTTCATTTTCAGTTTCTGATTTAAAACCTATAATTTTCTATCCTTTTCCCCTTCAATTAAGTCATAACCTCAGACTCTTCCTCCACAGTACTGGCTTTATTTTCCACAGTGTGGATTCTGTTCTTTGTTTCTAAAACCTTTATCCTGCTCCTATAGTTCTTATGATGTTGCATTCTCTCTTGAGCTCATTGAGCTTTTCTTTATTTTTTTTAAAGTTCCTTCTTGATCCACTGTTATAGTTTTTTTCTCGATAAAGTTCATAATTATTTTATATAAAACATAAGGTATATACTGTACAAATTTTACTTTCACCTAAAGTTTGTCTTTTCCAACAGTTTACACTTCTTTTACTATGTGCTTCATAGGACTCTTTTTATTCTGTGGAATCTTCATTAGACTCTCCCCTCACCTTTCTCTGTTTGTCCATCTCTGTCTCTATGTCAATTTTCTCTATCACTTCATAAATAATACAAAGTAATCCTGTGGTATTTTTCTTCAAACTATCATTGGAGCTTCTTTTGTTCAATTTTATAGGGAAATTTTATTTCTCTTAGGTATCATGAACCCATCATTTTGATTAAGATAACAGGAAATTGATTTCTGTCATCAAATTAATAAATAGATATTTTGTTAAAAATTAACAGTAGATTGATCATAATTTTGAGACCAGTTAGAATTTTCAAACCAAATAGTGCATAATATCTTTAAAAATATTCCTAAAGTAAAAAATATGTTTTAATGAAACACATATTACCATATATCAATTATTATATCAATAATGATAAGTTATTGTGTCAATTTTTGGGGGGAGTACCAGGAATTGAACTTAGGGGCACTGAACTACTGAGCCACATCCCCAGTCCTATTTTGTGTTTTATTTAGAGACATGGTCTCACTGAGCTCCTTATCACCTCACTTTTGCTGAGGTTGGCTTTGAACTCGCAACCCTCCTGCCTCAGCTTCCTGAGCTGCTGGGTTTACAGGAGTGCGCCACTGCACCCAGCTAATTGTGTCAATATTTAAAGATTATTTCTCAATTAGGGAATATACTTTGCCTGTAATTATGCTTGTATTTCTTAATTAACAATTCCTTTTAAAATATGTAACATAAATTCAGACTTCAGTTATGTCAGTTATGTCAATCTATGCTGAATACATACTATGTGAACAATATTTTGCCTAGGTCTAAAGAAGACAGCTTTGAATTCTCAGAATTATAATTGGGTTTTAGTACAGACAAAATGAATGATATTTAACTGAAGTTAGATTAGACGTTAAAAGGCAATGCTACTTGTTTTATAAGAAAAAGACATTATAAGTGTAATTGATTGAAATAAAACTGACAGATTTATTACAATTAAAATGTCTTATTATGTACATAGCAATAATTATTTATTCCAATCAATGAGTACTCATTCATTGATGTATTTTTGAGGTGAGGATAAAAATTATGTTACTAGGCAAATGATTTTGAAACCTTTTCTGTAGGATTTTCTGTTCTTATCATTTGTAAAAGAATGCAGTGTCAAAAGATATTTAAACTTATGTTAGGTCATCTTGGTCAACAAAATTAGAACTTGTGAAATAGCATAAAGATGTTCAAGAGAAGTTAGATTCAGCAAAGCTGATTCAGCACATTATTATAGTATTATAGTAAAAAAATTCCTTAAGTGAATATGATGGATAGGGTAATATCGTTCAAAAGTAATTTTAAATCCTCAGAGATACATTGTTTATGCTTTAGTAGGCACTAGATACTAAAATTAGGAACTTAATCATCCCAAAGGATTTTCTAATGCCATATAATTGGAAACTGACATTTTCTTTCTTTCTCTGCCCACCCCCTCAACTTGGCTTCTAATTCTCATCTTCTGATAGCCTTCCCCCAAGAATCAGGTGAGGGAATTTGGGAGGACTTTGCTCATTTCTTTTGCTTAATGATTGCAGACAATAGGCTAAATGACAAAAGTGCTCTCACAGAGTTTCAGTCTCTTATATCATGAGTAATGATCATATTTTGGATTTTTCATAGCATTTTGCAAAAGCATGAGTATTATTTAATGTTATTTTATATAAAGTACAGTATAAAATGTAATTGGCTTAAACATTATTTATCATTACTATTGTCTAGTTGTCACCTTTCATTAAGTCCTTAACGTAATTTTACTTTCAATTATTTTACTATAAATATGTATTATATTTGTTTTAGATAAATAGTTTAAGTATATGTCTTAAAATGTGCATACTTATTTCCAATAGATACTTGGAATTGTGATGTGCACATTAATTAATTTGTCATTTGGTTTACTCCAAGGTCTGGAGATCACTTGCATATAAATCACATCTTTATTATAATCAGTAACACGGACTCATTAATTTGAGTTTCACATTTCATAAAGGATGAGGATGTGTCTGAATTCTCTTGCTCTAGGCAAGATCTAAGTATATTGATAAGTAATTGTTAGCATCATTTGTTCTATACACACATACAAAGTGGGAAATTATAAAACCATTATTTTCTGCTTGAATAGAAATGACTGCATGCATCCATTGATACTATTTTTTCAACATATAATTGTGATGATATCTCAAACAAAAAATGTCAGTTCATTTTCTTCACTCATTATTATACCTCTGGTATCAAGCTGAATTTGCATTAACATCCAAGAAGTTTTCCTCAAACAGTGCTTTCATCAGGCTGTTCCTCTGATCTTTGTCTGTTCCCTTATTTAGACCTTTTAACTCTTTGGTTCCATCACCCTCCCTACTCTCCCATTGAGAAGAGCATCCTCCATCTCACATGTCGGATAAACTTTGTCTTCCACTTTCTACTTACTTACCTCTTCTGAAGGATGCTTTGTATTTCTTCTTTTCCATAGAAACTTTTATTTTAATCCTGTTATGCTCTGTAGTCTCTCCCTTGTTTACCCATAGAATGGGCCTGACATATATTTTGTAGTGTATTACTTTTGTACTTTTATTTTATTACTAATTTATTGCCCCATATGAAAAATAAACTGATGGGTAAGAAAACTTCACTATAATCCTCTTTTATCTTCTATGAAACCCTAAACACTACTAGGCACACAGTAAGTACAATTGAATTTATTGGATAGAAATGAGTGAATGTAAGACCTACAGGTAAAAAATAATTATTACAAGTATTTATTTTCAATAGTTAATTCTATTACTCTAAGAAAAAATCTGCTACTTACTATCCATTTAAAATAACATTAACTACTAATTACACTGAAAATGATACTTCTTTTTTTTTTTTTTTGTACTGGAGATTGAACTCAGGGACACTCAACCACTGAGCTCAATATTGGTACCTTTGCATTATCTATATCTTATTATAAAAAACATTTAAGTCTCTAGTTTAAAATCTGTGAACAATCCAACTCTCTCTTTTTTTTTAGGTGACAAATATATTCCAACTGTATTTCACTAATGGAAGCACTTTAACTTATTTGATTTCACTGTTGCTCATGATTTGAGTTCTGCATGCTCCCTTCCCTTTCTCCTCAGAGGGAGCTCCTTTTTATGTAATCACATGCTACTAATTAGTGTGCAGGTCAGGCTTCATCTGCTCTCCAATCATCTGCTTAGGATTCAGCTCCTTATCAGGTTCACTCAGGGAAGGCATCAAAAGTCATTCAGTCTCCAAGAAAACAACCACTAAGAGGAGCCAAACAGTCTACTTCTGGTGAAATAGCACACAACACCATTGTTTGAGATGGTATTCCCCTCATCTCTGCTGGTCTCAGGTTTTAAAGTAAAATCATTGGATTTTGCATTTTTTCAAGAGGAACATGATTCACAGGCCACTGACAACTGTTTTGGGGGCTATTTATCCCAAATCTGCTTTTTCTACATGCAAAGAATCTGTATCTGGTGTTTTTTGGCAGTAAAGATGCAAATTCGAATATCTGTATGGGAAACCATCTATTGGCTTAGAGTCAGCACTTTCTGCTAATTATTGCTTTTTTTTTTCTCATTCTCTCCTTTCCTTTCAATTTTCACTTTCTTTTCTTCTTCTCCTTCTCCTTTCATCTGTTCTTTGGCACCAGAAGATCCAGTTGTTACAGGTGTGGACTCCATCACATTTTCAGAAATCATGGAATTGACTTACAATAAAGTACCAGATGGGATTGGTATTTGCTTCACTCCATTTTGAAATTCTGCTTGAATTAGCTCTTGTTTCAGTTCTTAATTTCTTTCTTCAGTTCAGTTTTTTCAATTAGAAGTTTCTTCTTTTTTCTCAATATTGCCAGCAAAATTGCCTGGTCCTTAAGAAGAGTAACTTGCTGCTCAAGCTATTCAATAATTTGATCCTCCTCTGACTATTCCATTTCAGTCTCTTCAGAACAGCATTACTGGTTGCCATATTTGCCAAGAAATGGAAGAAAATCATGGAGCAGTAGAGAATAACTCTAAGGACAGTAGCCTTAGCTGGGAGCAAACAGACAGCCTGCAGCATAGGGAGGCAGTGAGAAAGGACACAAGGAGGTGGCACCCCCACTAAAGGCCTGAGTGCTTCAAGATCCAAGCCCCCAATCTGTCCTTCCCTTCCTGTGCACAGTCCTAATTGATGCCAAGCCAGACTCAGTCTTCCATTCTTCACCCAGTATCACCAACTCCCCAGCATCTCTTCCTCTCTGGCTACATTTTGTTTCCAGTTTCTAATCCAACTCTTGCTAAAGAATAAACTAAAATACTTTATTAAGATAAGCTTAATAATAAGTTAACTCCAGATTTCTAAAATTCTATTTCTATATTAAGTTGGGTAGTCATCTTATAATACCTATCTGGACCATAATATTTCAGCTCAAAATAAACATTTTATTATTTTGTACATTATGGTTTTTCAATACATGAACTTTTATTTTAATAATTTTTATAACTTTCTGGAAGTATTAAGTATGTTTTGCTTTAATTTCCAGAGCACTTAGAAAAAAATTCATTTTAAGTCAAAACTGTATTATTTTTTTCTTATTGTTATAACTTAGAAAGTCTTCATGAAATTTCTTCCATTCCCACCTTCTATTCCTTTGTTATTTTTCTAGTACACAAAGAAGCTGAAGTATCTAGTTTGTATCATTTTTTAAAATATATTTACCATTTGTTGTTCTAGAGCCAAATATAAATAAGTCATGGTCACTCTTTTCAAAGATTACAAATAAAAAGATTTCAATGTGATAAACATAGGTATTTGTAGGTATCATGGGAACAAAAGAAGTAGAGGATAAGGAACAGTAGTTTCAGTCTCCTTCAGTTGTACTTTGATGGAAAGTTATGAATTACTAGACTATTAAAAAGGATAAAATGTATTTATTCCATCACATATTTTTTTTAACAAACTAGTTTTAATAGATATTGAATGTTCAAATAAATATTTATATACAGGGCACCAAGTCAAAGGAAGAGCCATTGTTTCTGCTTCAACCATGAATCCATTTGGCAGGACGAAAGATAGAACCTATAAAGAGGACCAAGGAAGAGAGCTTGGTTTGAAGAACTTTAAGTATGGCTAGAATCTACTACAGAGTTATTATAAGGAGAAGTCAAAGGGGAATATATCCTTGAAGTCATATGTTACTGGTTTGAGAGAATGAGATTTACCTTGGAATTATGGACCAAAGAAACAGTGAGGAAATCAGTTAACAGGATAATTAATCACTGCACACAAGAAGCTGAACATTATATCCTAAAACCCATTTCAAGTGCCCTGAGGACTAATACCCTCCCCTGGGACTAATGCCCTCTCTAATTTTCATATTCCTAATTAGCCTGAACTCCCATTTACTACTCTCCAAAAATTGTCTACCCTTCAAACATTCACTTCTATAAATTTTTTAAAAATAGAATGGAGGCATTCAGGTTTGCTGGCTGTTCTCCCATCCAGGAATGTGTCAGAAGCTACTTATCTACTAAATTATTTGTTTCTCACTTCACTGGAAGTAACATTAGCTCATTTCTTCAAGGCTGACCCTTCTACCAGAGCACTAAGTTCCCAGAGGTTACTATCCTCTGAGTTTTGTATCATTAAGCTTACCCTATTGACTCTTTTCTCTTTTCCTCTTAAAACAGGCTCTTCTACAACCCCACATCTCTATTTTATCTCTTCTTCCTCACAGAAGAGTAGAATTAATTAATAAACTTCTTTCCCTTCCTTTTTTATTTACTTGATGAGATTAATTTTCTAGAGGTACAACTTTAAGTTCAATGAATGTATTCATAAATGCCTTTTTTATCTTTTATTTTTTGATACGATATGATGCTTAAATCTCACATCCTTCTCTGTAGAAACCAATTTTATATATATATATATATATATATATATATATATATCTTACTGGTTTTTAATAAGCTTATGTCATATCCAGTGACCTCACATGAGATTCAATTTCTTTGCAAGAACATTAGAAACTCAACTGATTTATTAAGAATTAAAATGCCCACTAGGAGTTATAGGAATACTGATATATTATTATCAATAGACAGCTGTCATATAATTTACATGTAAATAAACAGATAAAGTTTAACATTCTATCCTCATTTGGAAATGTTTGTTTCTTTAGCAAATTTTGATAAAGTATTAAACTAACGTAAATTTATCAGTGTGGCAGACTCTAAATTGTCTCCTAATAATTTCAACTTCCTGTCATTAATACTCATGCAGTCTCTCTGAGTACAGGCTGGAATTATCAACTGAGTTATAATCATTAGAATGTAGCAATATTACGGAATATCAATTAGAGATTTGTTTATAAAAAATTCTTCAGCATTCATTCATTTGCTCTCTTGAAAAAAGACTGTCATGAGACAGCTCTGTAGAGAGTTGTGCCAGGGAATTGAGAGAGGCTTCCCCTTAATAGCTAGCAAGAAACAGAACCCAATACCCATGAGGTAAATAAAACAAAGCCTGATAAAAACAAGCGAGTGGGCTTGCTCCCCCAAGTTGAGTCAAATTAGACTGGAGTCATTTGCCTGGCAGTTTGACAGTCACCTAATGAGAGATCTGAAGCTTCAGGCACCCAGCTACATCATACCCATATTACTGACCCACAAAAACTCTGAGATAAGAAGTGCTTATTATTTTAAGCTATAAAATTTTGGGAAAAATTGCTATGCAGCAGTATGTAAATAATATAACATATTTGAGTTTACTTCAAACAGGACTCTCTTGTAGGTAATGTATTACCCATTTTTGTATTATTACACAACTACTATTCTTAAGATATGCTGTCATTTACTCATAGTAAAAACTTCAAGATTTACTTAAAATTACTCAACAAGTAAGTAATGAGATTGAACTATTAGAAATCCAGAAAAATCACTTTTGAATCTGGATTTCCAAAAGAAAGAATATAATTAAAATGCAATTTGTAAAATCAGCAACTATAAGTTTACAGATAAATGGGGGTTTGTGGATAACATATGCAAAAGGGAAGGTTTTTAACTATAAGCAACATCCCCTTAAAAAGACACAGGTATATCTTGCAGATATTGTGAGTTCAGTTCTAGACAATCTCAATAAAGCCAATATTACAATATAGAGAGTCACATGGGTTTTTTGATTTCCCAGTGTATATTAAGTTGTTTACATTGCTCTATAGTCCATTAAGTGTATAATATAATTATATATAAAAACATACATACCTCAAAAATATTTTAATGCTAAAAAATGCAAACAATCTGTTGAATCTCAGCAAGATATATTCATTATGTTGGTGGAGGGTCTTGCCTCCATATCGATGGCTGTTGACTTATCAGGGTGATGGTTGCTGAAAGCTGGGTTGGCTATGCACTTTGTTAACATAAGATGATAATCAAGTTCTCCAAATTGATTGACTCTTACTTTCACAAAAGACTTTTCCATAGCATGTGATACTATTTGATAATATTTTATCTGTTACAGAATTACTTCCAAAATTGGAGTTAATCACTCACACCTTGCCTAATCCATCAACTAAGATTTTGTAGTATCCCAAATCCTTTTTGTTATTCCAGCCATTTTCTCAGCATCTCCACCAGGAATAGACTCTACTTCAAAAAGCCATTTTACCATTCAGATGAAGCAACCTCTCATCAATTAGAATTTTAGCAGGATATTGTGGCAGTTCATTTACATCTTCAGTCTCCACTATTAATTCTAGTCCTCTTATTTCTGCCTTACCTGCAGTTACTTCCTCCACTGAAAACTTGAACTCCTCATGCTGGAGGATCAGAATCCATTACATCTTCCAAGCTTACTTGTTAATGTTTATATTTTGACCTCTTCCCATAAATCTTGAATGTTCATAATGGCATTGAGAATGGTGAATACTTTCCAGAAGGTTTTTCATTTACTTTGCACAGGTCCAAAGAGGAATCATTATCTATGACAGCTAAAGCTTTTACAAAATTTAATTCTTAAATAATAGCAATAGAAAGTCAAAAATTCCTCCTTGATTCATGAATTTCAAAATGGATTATGTGTTTGCAGGCACAAAAATAAGTGTCTTAGGATTTTCAGTATGTTATATGAACATTGGCTTCATTGTAAATCCACCAGCTGCATTAGCTTCTAATACAGAATATTAATTTATCCTTTAATGCTTTGAAACTAGGCATGAACTGTTCTTCTCTAGCTATGAAAGCCCCAGATGCCCTAGTATTCCAATATAATGTTTGTCTACATTGAAAATCTAATGTTTAGTGAACCTCATCCATCTGTCATCTTAGATCTTCTAGACAACATACTCTAGTTTCTACATCAGTATTGACTGCTTCACCTTGAACTTTTATGTTATGAAGATGACTCTTTTCCTTAGACCTCCTGAACCAACCTCTTTTAGTTTTACATATTCTTCTAAAACTTCCTTTTCCTCTCAGCCTTCACAGAATTGAAGAGAGTTAGGACCCTCTTGTGGATTAAGCTCTGGCCTCAACAGGGAATGTTGAAGCTGGTTTGGGTTTGATCTTATATTCAGCTCACTACAACTTTCTCCACATCCACAGGTAGTTTCATTTTCTTATCATTTGTATGTTCATTGCAGCAGTGATTTTAATTTCTTTCAAGAACTCCTTTGCATTCACAACCTGGCTAACTGGTACAATAGGCACAGCTTTTACTTCTCTGGGCTTTTGACATGCTTTCTTTACTAATCTTGATTATGTCTAGCTTTTGATTGAAAGTGACAGATGTGTGACTCTTGTCTAACTATTAGAACCCTTTGTAAGGTTATTAGTTGGCTTTATGCCAATATTGTGGTTGACGGAATTGGGAGGCCCAAGTACAGAGAGAGCGAGAGAGAGATGACAGAACTGCAAGGTGTTGGAGAAATCAGAACACACATATTACTGATGAAGTTCCTCATCTTATGTGGGTATGGTTTGTGGTGTTCCAAAAGAATTATAACCATAACAACAAAAATCACTGGTCACCATAACAGAAAATAACTATGAAAAATTAGAAATAGTGAAGAAATTATCAAATGTAACAAAGAAGCACATGTTGTTGGAAAATAGTACTGACAGATTTTCTGGATGCAAGAGTGCCACCAAATTTCAATTTGTAAAAAATGCAGTATCTTTGAAATGTAATAAAATGCACTGCAATAAAACAAGTATACCCATTCTTATTTATTCCTAATTGATTATTCAATGTCTGGAACAGGTATGTTTGCTAGAATTTTAATAAGCAGCATGCGCATGTGCTGCTGATTGGGATCCACTTAACAGACCCGATACCCAAACTATAACCATTGATGAGCTGATCAAGTTGAGAAATGGTACTAAAGGGTTTAAAATAGTTGGGGGATGGGGGAGGAGAGCCCAAGTGCTAGCTCCTGTCCTGAGCTCCACCCCTGAAAAAATCAGAAAAATGCTAGCAGCAGGTCAATTGGACATCCATTGAAAACAAAGAGGATTTGAATAACATATGTGAGGTTAAAAGTATGCTAAATTATCTCGGGATTTAGCAAAACATGCTTTTTCAAGAAAGCCCTAAAAGATTCAGCCTCACATATAAAGACATAATTTTATACTTTTAAATAAATCGAACTATTGTTCTTAGAACTCAGTAAAAAATATACCTACTATAAGGTAAACTGAGAAAAAAGATTTTCATTTAAAATATATTTAAAATGGCAAGTGAAATAAAATATACATGATCAACTACTAAGAAGAATTGGAGTTGAGCTAATCCTACCTTTGTTAATAAAACAGTAGACAATAAATGACTGTGTGAAGATTTGTTTCCTTTTGTAGTTTATGTCATCATGATACCAGGAGTGCTTTTACAACTTTCTAAAGGCTTTTCTAGTCTACATTTTGTTTCCTAATAATTTTACTCACTCCTACAAATGTATTTTCCTAAATCAAAGATCTTGTGCTCTATGCCTGCACAGAATCTGTGATAATTCACTCTGACCACTAAGCAAGTGTCACATGCTCCACTAAGCTTTCATGACACTCCCATAAGCCTTCTTGCAGAGTGGACAGGCAGATGGAGGGTCTAGCTCCCCAGGCTGCTGTTCTGCTGCCTCTACTTATCAATTATGCCATGGGCATGATAATCAAAATTCTCAAAATTCTTTCTAATTCCTTATCTATGAAATAAGATAATTGTTATTGCTATTACTGCTATTCAAGATTCAAAGTAACCCAAGATTGTGTGTCTGCATCTGACAGAAGATAGTATGTGTGCTATCTCATTTAACCACAGCTTTCTGAACATGAATTATTATTCCCATGTTGCAGATGAGGAAACTAAAAGCCAGGCATTCTAAATGACTACTGTAAATTCTTATAGTGATTGAGTGCTACAGCCAACATCCAGCCCATGGCTGCTTACTTTGTGTTGAGGATGGTTTTCAACTTTACAGAAGCTGTCTTTCCAGACTGTCACCTATTGCTACACTGTGAAGAATAGTGGTTATAGTGTTATTGACTATGAGTTTGAATCCCAGCACAGGATTACTTGGCAATTCAAATAAATTTCTTGAGGTTCTGTTTTCTCCACTGTAAGAAATGGACAGTGATGTTCAGTTTTACAAACTCAATTACAAGGATCACTTAGCTTAGACTGTATAGTAGCTGATATATATTATATACCAAATATTATGAATGCAAATATATATTTATGTTATTATTTTTATTAATTTATATCAAGGCACTAATGTCCTAACTTTCCAACTTTACTTCTTCATTACCAAAGCCTTAATACTACCTAAACTAATCTCTGCCTACTGAAAACATACCCTTCTAGCATACCCAGGAGAAATGTTTTCCTTTGTTAATAATTTGAAACATTGCTTCTTTCTTTACTTAGATACAGATCCACAATTCCTTGTCTAACTTCTGTGGGGCTACATCTGCTTCAGTCTATTTTAGAATGTGTTTAGAATGTGAAATATGTGATAGTGCCTTGTATGGTCTGGAACAGAATCTTATGAATGAATAGTAATGTTTATGCTGCAAATGGTATAAATTTTCACATTCATTTGGACAAAGACTAAAAATAGGTTCCTAACAGCTCATATTATTTATATATTTCTAACACATGTAGAACAAGTTAACATATACTCCTGAATGATTAATTTTAAAAATGTGGGTGTTCAGTTCTCTGAATTTTAGAGTTGTACATAAAGAATTGGAGACTTGTGCAAGACCCTGAGTTCAATCCTTAGTGCCACAAAAACAAACAAACCCACCCCAGAACTTTACACTTACATCATGATCTTTCCCCCCACCAAGATTTGCTAGATCCACTTTCAGTATTTTGTGCGTGTGTGTGTGTTTAGCACAGTGGTGCATTTACTCATCTCAGCTTTCATTAGTACTCTGCAAGGTCTCTAAAGGCAAGGAATGTGTCTTCACACTTGTGTTCTCTTCAGGATCTATGATGGCCTTAAATCCTAAGTCTTAAGCATACTTTATCAACAAGAAGATATCATATCAATTTATTACAAATATATGGGTACAGCAAAACTACTTGTCAGTATGACAGTATTCCCTTTTATCATCATTAAGATGCATTGAGTCACTATTAAATCCAGTTTCGTTACAAAGAAACCTAAATTATGCTGTGTCAATTCCACCAGAAGATCTCATGAAGAATGAAATTCATTGATCATCTAGCAGAACTAAGGTTCTAGAAGAGTGAAGGAATGCTCTAATTTTCAAATTAAAATGTGAATTTTGGAAATTAAATGATGGGAGAAAATTCTTGGCATTTTATTTTGCAATTTGTAGGTAAGTCATTTGAAAAGTCAATTATGGCATTCTTTGACTAAAATTATTTGCATGTTGTATGAAACCATTTCTTGTTATTTAGTTTAGAAGAACAGAACTTCTTGCCATCTCACCTATATGTTGTCCATACATGTGATAAAAGAAGCTGAAACAATATGCAGTATTTGTAGGTCCATAAGGATTTTTTGGAGCTATGCTGAAAACAGGGCTGAGAAGTCGAGCCTTTTCACCTTCCAATCTGGGTCGAGATGTTTCAATGTACATATAAAAGCCTTCAAACAGACAAAATAAAGTATTTAAGCACATTCTGATTGGGACACATGAATTTCAAACTATTGAGGAGTTTTTGAGTTTCATACAAAATAAAGATCAACAGGAATATTTACATCTTATTTACATATACACATAGAACTTAGCATCAAGAATAATCTTTAAATAATATTTAAATATAAATATTTAAATTAAAATAAAGTGTACAAAAACTTGGAGGAAATTAGAATTTTAGAATTGAGTTAGCAAAAAAAAAAAAAAAAAAAAAAACCAAAACAAAGCAATAACAACTTTCCAATCTCTCAACTATTTATGTCAGAGTTATGAAAAAAAATTAATGTCTACAAACTTTGGAATTATCTAAACTACTGATCCTCTAAATAAGATACAATGTTTTATTCCATAATGGTAATATATATGGCTAAGTACTCTTATAGCTCACATTGGTAACATTTTTAAAGTCTCTTATTGCTATTAACACTATACTGCATACCCTCATACCTTCTTTGGAGCCACTGCGATCAGCATTAGGTCCTGTGTTAGGAGTATATTTTGTATTTCTTGTTGCAGTACTTTGTTTTGTCCAGTCAAAATTATCAGTATCATCTTGGGTGAACAAACAAATGTTACCATCTTCAAATCCACAGTGAAATTCTCCTGTTAAATTTTTTAATTAAATTAACTAAGATTAATTTAAATTAATAACATTACAATATTCACATTAAAAACTTTTCTAACATTACATAGCAATAACAATGTAAGATCATGATAATAACATCAGAGCCTTAATAAACAAGATTATAACTAAATATAAAACTATTGCAAATTAATGAAAAAGAGAAACTATGCTAATATGTAAATCAGTATTATACTGAATAATTAAAACTCAAGCCATTTTCCTCAGAAATATTCAGATAATTGTAACATAATTCATGCTTGAATTATGCCTGGCAACTCTTCCTAGCTTTTGTAAGTATAGGAAAATCAAAACAAAGTTGCAAATTAGAAGATGAGCTTTATTAATTTACCTGATGGCATTTGAAAGACACAGACTTTGCATTTATAATTTTACATGACATGTCTAGAGATGCTTTCATGTATCTCACTGGCACAAGTGCAAGTTAGCTTAGGACAAGAGAGTAGCAAATTATTTTGAAAAGCAGTTATCCTTCATACTTATTTGAATGTGGGTTTGCCAAATGTTTGAAATTTACTTGAAGTAATATAATAATAAAGACATTTTGCTGTGCTTGAAGAGGGACTGGGAATTCTTGGATGCCTACTATACTTTGAGTTCAGGTACACCACAACTTCAGAGACAGACATTGTCAACTTTCCCTAAAATATGGTAGTAGTAATGTTTATAGATATCAAAGGTTTTCTTATTGGGATGTACTCTGCTCGAAAAAATGTGTAAATAAACAAGTTGGATATGGGCCACTAGAAACATAATTAAATAGTGTATATCATTAATTGAGAAAATTAAACGATGTATATGTTATTTCATCCAACCTAATAAAGCTCTAAGAAATCATAATAATCCTTGCACATGAGGGTCACAGAGGAGAAAATGTTGACCGAGTTAGCTATAACATGATGAAGTAAAAACAGAATTCAGATTTATTACAATTCACAGATGAGAAACATCTAACAGACTCAAAGTTGAGTCCCTTCCAATCCTTCCAACAGGTGAGATTTATTAGATATCCTTGAGAATGGAGCCCTTTTTATTCTTATCCCTGAATTAATTGAAACTACTGACACAAATGAAAATAAAACAGAAGGTTTTCCTTATAAATTTAAGAAATAACTTTTAGTTTTGTTTTGGTCTGTCTGATCAAAGATTTGCTGTATCTCTTTGTAGTTATATTCTATATTTTGGGTAGGTAGGTTACAGGAAATATAAGCATTTAAGGAAAGCTAAATCTGTAAATTTCTGGATAAACAATATTTCACATAGAAGACTTATTAGACACATGTTTATTAGTCTTCACATAGAAGACTTATTAGACACATAGAAGACTTATTAGACACAACCATTAGATGCTAGTAATCAAAGATACAATGTTGGTGACAGCAGGGTAGTTATATACAATAGATTTCTTTAAATTTTTCTAGGTACAATATGAGATTCCTTTAATTGCCGCTTTAGAGTTGTGATAATTACAGAGCACTGTTTGATTTAAAAAGTTTTCAATTGTTTAATTACATATTATGCATATATAAAAAGAGATCAAATAACACGTAAAGATAGAAGATTTCAGTTTATAGATCTGTTGACAAATCTTAGTGTTATTAAAAATTATGTATAATGATTTTTATAATACTGTTTAATCATTTCCATTTTGTAATTTAATTTTGACATGTTCAAATTTATTTGTTCTTATCTTCAAAAATGAAAAAGAATAAAGTCTGAATGTAGAAGACTCTCATAGTAAAATTAAGTAATAATATAGCTTATAAAAACAACAGAAAATTATATATGACTAAAATTCTTCATAATTTAGGATATTTTATGTGTGATATTGTTTGCAATATTATAATTACTATAGTAATTCAAATGGGATAAAGCTATATGTGAAATATAAATATTTAATTACTTTCAAAATCATATCTCTTTATCAGGCAGAAAATTATTACTGGAGAGTTTGTAAAAGTTGCCACATAAAATGACAAAAGAAAAAAAAAACACCATGATTTGGGACCATCATAATTTTATGATTATTCTGTTGCTTTAAATGGAATAATTATAAATACATACCAGAACACTTAATAATAAAAAGTTTATTGGAGTACAGGATTTTTGATAGATAATAAAAATGCACTGAGCTGTTTAAACTTATCAAAAGTCAATGTAATATTAAATATTAAAATATTTCATAAAATGAAAAGTAATAAAATCCATGAGTTTCACAAAGATATAGAACCGAGGATTGACTGGATCCTGTATTCTTACTAGTTTTCTAATTACAACACTATTTTGGCAGAATTTCAGGAGCTACACAGAAGTAAAGATATTTCAAAATTCTGTGTTATGTGAGTTCCAAAAATTTACTTTATTTCCCAGATTCCTCTATAAGAGGTGAACAAACAATGAAAGCCCAGGAATAAGAAACCTGTTACCCTGTGGTCCTTTTGCTCCCACCTACCCTCTTTGTTCGTTTCTTAGAACTGTCAAAATCCTAACTTTACATTAAAGTAAAAAGCTTTCATGGATTGATATGTTAGAATAGGTTTTCATGGTAAATCCTTTTATTATTTCAAAGTTGTTTTCCAAAGGTAGGGATGTTTCCACATCTAGGAATATTTTTTCAGGTATATACATACTCTATTTCATCTTGCAGTCATAAAAAATAATTTCCCCAAACTTCAAAATTTAATAAGTTTAAAGAATTTATAACTTAAATCAGAACAAATATGTTGAGATTTAAAGTAGTAATTCCTGAAAAAACAATCAAACTATCTAAATACTAACTTTCTAAGTAACTACACTCTTTTATGGGTGGAATATAGAAATTCAAAGAATGAAAATCAAAGAAGTCTCTAAAAACAAGGCAATCCCACAAAGAAAAACAAATAATTTCACAGTTATAGAAAGAGCAAATATTAGGCAGATTCAAGAGACAGTTTAATTTTATTTATTTAGGAATATTTATAAACAGAAATTATCAGTATTAATTTGTTTTTACACCATATCTTTTGAAATTTGAAATTCACATGTAATGCCTGTTCCACTGATTCTAAATGACTCTTTTAAATCAAATAAGAACAGTTGCTAAATATTCTTTGTATACTTATTATTCTTTGCATAATTCATTTATACATGTTCTATTTTCTTAAATATGAAACACATTATCAATTTTAAAGTAAAAATATACTTACTCAAATGAGGATTTACAGGAGCTACAAGATAAGGAAAAAATATAACGTTAGCAAGACTTGAATATCTTTTACAAATAAAATCTAATCAGTCTTACCAAAACTTAATGAACTTCCCCACTGTGATCATGGAGAATGATATCTGCAATCCATTTTCTTCTGGAGGATTGAATGCAATCTAGTTTGAATCTCAGCAATAACAGACTCAAAATACCAAAAGATCAATGCTAAATAACATGGGGGATTTGTTCATTCTCCAAGGAATGGAGTTGCTGACCTTTCATATCTCAGCTAGTACTATACAAAATCCAGAAATTGAAACTGAGGCTGACAGTAGGGCAACCTGTTATCTATATAGTTTAACAATGAAAATAATTATCCAATAGAGATCATGCCTTTGTTTTTTACTGTATCTATTTCTACTGAGGATAATATGGCATACACAAAAATAATAATCTTCATATCATGGCATGTGTTCTATAACAAATAGCTTCTTTCAAGTCACTTGGTTTAATTAAATTAACACACACACACACATGCTTTGCACACAGGTAGTTCTCAAATGATAATCAACACATTTTTTAATTTTTGTGCACAAAAGGAATATTTGTTTCAGAAAATTGTTGCAATACATGTGAATAGACTTCTAACCAAAAAGAAATGAATACTTTAATATTTACTGAAACATCAACAAAAATATATTTAATTTAGAAGATAAAATGGTATCTGTGTGTGTGTGTGTGTGTATACATATATATCAGGCATTTATCACCCTGAGAGAAAATTCAATTCTGATGAAGCAGAACAAAATTATATTTCCCATAATAACAATGGCAGTTAATCTACCCTGCAGAATGCTGTATTATCATTTTCCTAGTGTTTGCTATTAACCACCTTTATGAAAATTTGCACATTACCAGTAAAGTATGATAGGCCAAAATGCATATACATGTATGAAACATGTTCATTGTTACATTAATACATTTAGATCAATTTTCACAAATCGAGTTTCCAATTATTTGCACTATTTCTACACATAAAAGACAATTACCATTACCTTTATTGTTTTTCTTATTCTGCATTGCACATTACAAATTATGGAATGATGGACACAGAAAAGGGACTTTCCATTTACTAGTTGCTCTAAAAGTAGACTAAAAATAACGTTTTTTAACAAGTCATCAATGTATATTAAATTTGAAAAATAAATTTGTAAAAAATATTTATTTTATATTGAAAATAATATAAATTTTAAAAAATCTATGTACTATCTTTAAAAGAAGTATCTTTGAATTATGCTTACTTCTAAGAAATATTTTGTCTATATGCAATCTCTGACAGTAATAAATTTTGTCTCATGCTACAATATTTTATTGCCCAAATTCACTATATAAACAACACAGCTAACTTTGTGAAAATTTGCAATTTATATTCTAAATGTGTCAATGAGTCCATATTTTCCTCTTTTCTTTGTATTTGCAATGGGTGATTTCTTACAAACACATGTTACAGATTGAATTGTGTTCACTCAAATTTCATATGTTGAAGCCTAATCTCCAGTGACTACATTAGAGATAGGGGACTTAGGGAGGTAATTTAAGTTAAAGGAGGTCATGGGTGTAGACTTAACTCAGTGGCACTGGTGTCTTTTATAAGAGGAGGAGGAGACAGAAGGCAGTCATCTCCAATACAGGAGATTGTATTGGAGAAAATGATACAAGGAAAACCTCAAGGAAAACCAGCCATGGTCCTTGATCATCCAGCTTGGAGGATTGAATGCAATCTAGTTTGAATCTCAGCAATAACAGGAAAACCAGCCATGGTCCTTGATCATCCAGCTTATACAAATGTGGGAAACTATAGAGGCAATAAAAATTTACTTTTTAAATACAGCCCACCCCTGGTATTTTGTTATGGCAGCCCAAGAAGTCTAATACAATGCCTATATATCATGATGGTTTGCCCAAATCTTTATTATTTAAATGTAATTTTAATTAAAATGTTTAATATTTTAATACACATGTCTAAGAATATAAATGTAATTTTTAAAACTCATTTAAACATAAGGTAAAGTATAAGGGATATATATTTGCCACATCTCTTATTAATTTTAGTTTGCCATCTCAGAATTTTCAGTAAAAGCTGGTAAGCTTATGACTATTTTTTAATCTCTATTTAAGAAAAGTGATACTCATCTCCTAAACTTTGAGCAAAGTGGTAAAAATGCTGTCACAGGAGCATGAACTCTGGTCATTTCACCATTGTTTAGTTTTGCAGGACATCAATACTTTCTGTGTCTTAATATCTTCATATTTGAAAGAAATTGATATTGATGAAGTTTCTAAAGCTCCACCATAAAATTGTTACTTTATAACTTAGGGCCAGGAAGCACTAATGTTAGATAAGAGGAGGTAATTATTCATATTTTTAAAAACATATGAAGTGAAAAACCTTAGAAAAATATAGTGGGATTTTATTGTTGTCTATCTCACAGACTCATGGAGCTGATAATTATATCACCAACATAAAAACCCACATATTTTAAAGGATCATATTTAAGATTTACAATGATTTTATGCTTTTATATTGCTTGATTGCCTACAAATATTCTAATCTACATTATATTTCTTAATTTTTATTGAAAATTGAATGTGGACACAAATGAGTTTAATAAAATTTTACTAGTTTCACTTTTTTTTTTGACAGTATTCACTGATTTCCCCTTAAGTAGAAAAATATATATTTAGTGCTAAATGAATGGAACACTTTAGCAGCAAACAAAGCATTCTATTATCTTCTTATCTCAAGCCCTGATAATAAATGATATAAAAGAATGATATTCCACTGAGAGAATAAAACAAATATGAAACATTTTATCAATGATTCACTCAACACTGAAAAATACATTGAAAATTCTTGAGGCAGATAGTTTTGTTGAATATTATAGTTCCAAAATGCATTCAAAGTTCAACTTATAAAATATCAATCTCTTTAATACATTAAAGTAATTGCAAATCTTATTACCATTGTTCTTCCTAGAGCTATAATTCTGGAAAAAATTTTAAAATCAACTTTTAAGTTTTTCACATTTCT
The DNA here is from genome assembly GCA_004024805.1 of Geosciurus inauris. Taxonomy (NCBI): domain Eukaryota; kingdom Metazoa; phylum Chordata; class Mammalia; order Rodentia; family Sciuridae; genus Geosciurus; species Geosciurus inauris. The sequence goes on along the minus strand of PVHX01000416.1, from coordinate 264,614 downwards.
ATACTAGTTTCTATTTTTAACCAAATAGGACATTTAAATAGTAAAAAAATTATTCAGATAGTTTAAAACATAAGGTTTCAACTAGCACACACACACAAACATTCATTTTTTCACATTTGCAATCTGAGAAAAAAATCGACAATCAACCATAAGAACAACAACCAAAAACAAAACAAAACAAAAAAACACCCCAGCAACTAAGATGTCCTTCAATAGGTAAATAGATCACTGTGCTACTAGATAGTGACATATTAGTTAACAATGAAAATAAATAAACTAGGAAGCCAAAAAAGACATGAGAAAACTTAAATATATATTAAGTGAAATAAACCAGTGCTTATCACAATCATGTACTGTTTGATTCCAACTGTGCAATATTATGAAAAAAGAGAAACTATAGAGGCAATAATAAGATCAGTAGTGGCCAGGGTTGTGGGGATGGGAGAGACAGGTAGGTAGAACACATGGAATTTTAGGGCACAAAAACTGCTCAGTAAGATACTGAAATGATACTACTGCTGAAATACCTATATAACTATACAACATAAATAATAAATTCTAAGGTAAATGATTCACTTTAATAATATCAGTATTCATTAATCAATTGCAACAAAATATAACAATGACTTAAGATGTCAATAATAGAGGAAACTGCATCAGAAGGAAGGAGTGCTCTACTTCCTACTCGATTTTCTGTCAACCTAAAATTGCTCTAAAAATGAAGGGTATTAATATTATTAAAAACACAAAAACATTTTGATCTATCTCCTAAGTTCTTATTGTCATAAGTTTTAAGGTCATCAAAAACTTGAAAAGATTGCATGCAGACACATTGTATCATATCTTGTGGGATCAAAAATAGATTATTGACATCATCACATAGGTTCAGTGTTAAAGTATTATTATATATTTCAACATTCCTAAACACATACTAAAATTTATGGTATTAAGGTCTTTAAGTTTTTTGGGTTTTGCTTGTTCACCTGGCTGATAACACAGAAAATCAGTATGTTAAGTTTTATTTTGTATCTAAATTTGGTGGATAGTATCAAAATAATATTACAGGTAGTTTAATATATAAATAAGTATGTTTAAATAAAAGGCCACTTACCACTATATTTGATCACACGAATTGTTGAATCTCCTTCACCAAATTTGGTGAGAGGAGTCAGTCGGACTTCATAAGCCTCTGGTTTAATTAGCTCGGTCAAGTTATATGTAATTAACTCTCCCTTTTGAATATTCCCATTTATTTTAATCTCCTGTTCCCACCAACGCTGCTGTCCAGCCTGAAATCAAAACAAATATATAATAATGTTCCCGGGATTTTTTTCAGAGGAACTTATTGTGTTTAAAGAAAATGGGAAAACAACGTGGAAGTTTATTAAATATGTTAGGTAAACACATTTTATTAAAGTCCAGGTTTTCTATAATAAGCAACAAAGTTTGCAGAAAAACTGTCAGGTTACGAAAGGTAAATTAAATAGCTTTAAAGGACTTAATAGGCTATCCAATATTAAGTAAAATTGGAGAGTTCAAACAAGAGTCCTTGATCTGAAAGTTTAGAGAAATGTTAAATTTACTTCTTATTTAACATATTCATGGCACATTAGATTCTTGAATACCTGGAACTTCTTTATTATATCAACAAAAATATGTATTGCATGCGTTAACAGTTGCTAGGATGTATTGTAGGCATTAGGGACATAAAACAGAGAAAACTGATTCGTTAACTTCCAGTCTATTAAAAATAGCAAATAAATATATATATAGCATAAAATGATTTCAGAGTCATATATGCAATGAATAAAATATGAAAAATGACATTGAGATCAAGAGTGATGGGGAAACACTGGTGGGAGGAATTTTGTGTCTAGGATACCTTTGTAACAAGGATTTGGGGAAATAACTTACAGAAGATGAAAGTTAGGAATTTACCACTGGATTTGAAAGGTAGACACGTTGGTGCCTTTGAAATAGATGATACCAGTGGAACAATGAAGATGAAAACCACTGACATGGGAACAGAAGAATGGGAGCCAGATGTGATGGCCCATGCCTGTAGTCCCAGCAGCTTGGGAGGCTGAGACAGGAGAATCATGAGTTCAAATCCAGCCTCAGCAAGTCAGCAAGAACCTGCCTCTAAATAAAATACAAAAAAGGGCTGAAGATGAGGATGATTATCTCTGTGGTTAGTGCCTATGGATTCAATCCTGGTACAAAATTTAAAATAAAAATAAAAATAAAAAAACAAGAATGGGGTTCACTGTACTTTCCACAGTATGAAACAGAATCTCAGGCAATTTTACAGGTCTTATATATAAGCTGTTCAGGAAACAATTTATTCTGATCTTACACAAACCTAACAGAGATTTATAAAAAGAAATAATAGCTCCTTAACTAATTTTATTTAAATACAAAATCTTAATGGCAGTTAATAAAAAAATTACATTTAAACCAAATTTATCCATGTAAATTTGGTAGTGTAAATTTATCAACTGTCACACTACATCCAAGTTGGTTACTCTTACAAGTAGGTAAGAATTGTTTAACATTAGGAAGTGTGTTAATGTGGTTAACTATTAAAAGAAAAAGATTCTGTTAGAGAAAAATTGGACAACTTCAACTCCTATTTATTATAAAACTTTTAACGCACTAAGAAGAGGAAGGAATTTGATTTATTGGCAAATAATACCAAACAAAAATCCATAGGACATTACACAAATAATACTTGTATATACTAATATTTTCTTTAGCATCCCAAGTAAGAAAATAATATACAATGTTATCTAAAATCAAAATTTCACTTTATTATTAATAATGTGTGTAGCAAATGGAAACATGAACCTATAATTTTGTCCATATAGAAAGCCATCTATCTAATCAATCTCTCAATCTCTCTCTCTTCCTTTCTTCCCACCCTCCTTTTCCTCATACCTAGATTTTTATCTTCCTACCTATAAATAAGTTATATGTTTCTCTTTATTTCATACTTATTTGAATGTCTTTTATTAGCATTTGTATTTTTTCACTAAATGTGTGCATATACTGCATTAGATTTGTTAATAATTCATAATTTGTTTGCTAGTATGAAGTATTTTTTTTATTGTAAGCAAGTTTTCCGGTTTATAGAATTATCATTTTTTAAAATTTTCCTAGTAGTCTCAATTGTGTGTGCAATTGAGATATTATCTCTATATTAAGATATATATTAAATATATTTGTCTTATAATATGTTGTCTGCTACTTTTCATAGTTGAAATATAAGTTGTTCTTGTCCTTGATGCTTTTTTCTTTCTATTTCCTTGGGATTTTTTTGACTATGTGCTGATCATGTGAATTAAAATTCTGTCACTGGTGGTTCTTTGAGATTAAGACAAAGACATATACTTTAGGGGTGTTCCTTTCTTCTGACATGTTCCTGAGGGCATCGACAGTGTGGTTCACTTTTACTTGATCGTGAAACCCTTTGGTATCACAGATTAAAGTGGAGAAGATGAGGCCTTGCTTTTGGTGGGCCTTGGGTTTTCATTCTTGTCTGCCTCAAAACTGTAAATCATTATGAATAAAAGCTCAGGTTTGTCTGAGTTGGTGTACAGCTGAGGGAAAAAGCAGTTTAAGTAGGAAATCCATTTATTCCTTTAGATTCTCACTTTCCTATAAATTTTTGCCTGATAATTTCTCTCTGTGTATGTCTCTGCCTCTGTCTCTCTCTTTTTTTTTCTCTCTCTGTACACACATAAACATGTAAAACCTTACATGTACACAGATTGGCACACATAAAAACACATACATACTATACGTACGTATGTGTGTATATATATATATATATATATATATATATGTACTCATATATCTATACATTTGTTTTCTGAAGGTGAGGGAGTCCTACTTATGTAATTTATACTGCTCTATATCTGGAAATAAAAATCTCAAATATGTATGTGATTCTCACATCCTATACAAAGAACTCAGTCTCAGGAAGATCAAATACATAAATTTAAAGGCAAAACAGGTAAATATGCTTAATCTGATTTAAACATTATACAATGTATACCTATATTAAAAGATAATGTGTTTATTTTTAAAATGATTTTATGTATTATTAAAAATGGATTTTAAAAAATGTTTTTGTAATACTGGGGATTGGACCCAGGGCCTCATGGATGTGAGGCAAGTGCTCTACCACAGAGCTACATCCTCACACATTTTAATTTTATTTTGAGACAGGGTCTCAGTAAATTGCAAAACTTATGATCCTCTCTGCTTCCTGAGTAGCTGGGATTATAGGCTTGCACCACCATGCCCAGCTAATCTTTTTCAATTTCAGAAAAAAATGAATAAATCACTTGGGAAAAAAATAAGAGAATATCATCACCTTAGGTAATACATAGCTTTCTTAAACAGAAAAGTGGGGATCATAAAGAAAAGCTAAAAACCTGGTCAACCAAATTTGAAATTAATATTAAATTTAAAATTTCAAGTTAAACACTTGTTCTTATCAGTATTCTCCATTAAACAGGAAAAATACAAGCCAGAACATTGAAGAAGATGTTTGTAATATATAAAGTTAACCAGAATATATTAAAAACTCCTATAACTAAATAAGACAAAAAATTCAGTAGCAAAATAAGCCAAAGAAGAACAGGTGAGGAATCTCCAAAAACTAATTTGGGAAAAGTCTCAAGTCTCACAATGCATTAAGTAAATGGAAACTTCAACAACACTATTTTTCATCATCAGATAAAAAATTTTCAAAGCAACAATATTCAAGTTTGCTATAATATATATATGTAAGTTAATGAGACTTTTTTTGAATATAAGACCAGTATGTAAAGGATGGAAAATGAGTGAGTTTTTATCCCACTACAAGCTAAACTTAGCCTGCAACAGAATGGTGGATACATGCAGAAGACTGGAGACAATTCTCTCAAGGAAAAAGATTCATGGCACAGCCAAGTCTGTCAGGGAAAGATAGAAGTGCCCATGTGGATGGTGCACATGCCTTGGTTGTGCATCATATCTGAAGGACTCTGAGCTAAAAAAAAAAAAACAAAAAACAAAAAAACCACCTTATATTTTATAACTGACAGCAACTAAACCTGTCCAACCATTCCCCCCAATTAGACTCTTTATTAAATGAGACATCAAACTGTAGAGAGCTGTCCATGGGCTGTGTGTGGACCTCCACACATCGTAACCATTTGAATAGGAGAATCTGGTGTCTAGGAATGACCAGTGGACATTCCTTTGGTTGACTGCCCTGACACATCGTGAGCCCTGTTCAATCTTTGCCAAAAGTGCCACACAGCACCACAGATGAGTGACCTCCTATAACAGCACAGCTCCTCTGAGATGAGTGTGACCTGCCAAGATGCCAATCAACCTGCTGACTGCAAGACATCACCAAGCAAGACTCTACCCTTGAAACCTTTTCCCTGCCTTTGATGTACCGCCTTAAATAAACCGTGGGAGCCATTTTCTCTTGTCTAGCCCAGCTCCTGCCTAGACTAGAACTATCAGGGGCTCCAAAGCTTTTGAAACCGTAATTCTGTCTTTTGTCATTTGTTCTTCACTAATTGTTCTAGACTTTAATTTCTCAGGTGGCTTACACCCTCCTCAGCAGAAGAACCCACCAAAGGAGATGCTGGCTGTCTCCACATATCAAACTCTCCCTCTTCTCCAGAAGGAGACACTATTTTCTAATGATGCTTGCTGTGCAAATGACCTTAAAAAGACAGGCTGTAATAAAAGGGCAAATAGAGCTTCTGTACACAAGACATGCAGAAACACAAGAGAAAAATAGTCTTCCAAAAATATATTCTTGATGAATATGTAAACTGCTACAAGTTTTCAGAGCAATTTATCAATGAAAACAATGCTATTGTATGAACTCTTATATTTGGGATTAGGAATGTTCATGAGACAGAAGATAGAAAATGATCTAAACATCCATCAACAAGGTAGAAAGATCAAATTAACATTGTTTATAAGATGGGATGCAAAATAAAATAGAAAAGAAACCTAAGCTATACATACTGACATGGTTGAATTTTGGAAAAGTGATGCTGAGATTATATTTATGTTGAAGCAAACATAAGATAAAATTTAATTTTAAACCACATATTTTGAAGAGGGATACATAGATATGTATTCAAGTATAAAGAAATGCAGAGGCATGGTAAAGACTGAGTTCATAATACCTAATTATACTATATACAAAAATCAATATGCCACAGTGAATGTCACCTTCACCGTTATGTATATCTATAAATCCTTAATTAAGTAAAAATATAAATAAATAGTAGAAAGACCAGTAGAATAACAAGAGAAAGAGAGAAAAAAGGAGACAGGAAGGGGAGGTACTGGGGACTGAATTGGAGCAAACTGTATTCCGAGTATGTATGATTATATCAAGATGAATCTAAATATTATATAACTATAAAGTATTAATAAAGACATTAAAAATTTAAAGGAAAAAATGACACTGGTTATAAGGGTTAGGGGAGTGTCAAGAGAAGGTGCAATTGTGAGGTGGAAAGAACATTTGGTGATTTTGCTTTTTTTTCATATTTAATTTATTTATTTGTTCTATTTAGGCTTACATGATAACAGAGTGCAATTTGATTCATTGTACATAGAGGATAACATATCAATTCTCTAGTTGTAAGTTATATAGAATCACAACATACATGCAGTCATACATAAAGTTAGGGCTATGATGACCATCATATTCCACCACCTTACTGTCCCCATGCCCCCTTCCCCCTTACACCCCTGTGAACATAGTTCCACCATTGTTCCCATGACCTTCCCCACATTATGGATCAGCATCCAGTTATCAACGAGTACATTCAGCATTTGGTTTTCTGAGATTGGCTTACTTCACTTAGCATGATATTCTCCAACTCCATCCATTTACCTGCAAATGCCATAAATTTATTCTCCCTCGGTCTATACCCAGAAGACTTAAAAACAGCAAACTACAGTGCTGCAGCCACGTCAATGTTTATAGCAGCTCAATTCACAATAGCTAAACTGTGGAACCAACCTAGATGCCCTTTGATAGATGACTGGATAAAGAAACTGTGGATTTTTCTTTTAGATTGATTATAGACATACAAATCATGATAATATTATTTTATATATGCCTGGAATGTTTCCCTTTTTTTAAAGAGAATTGAAGAATAAATGTTATAGATAAGCAATTCTGAATTTTCTTAGAATGTTTTCTCCCTGGAATTCTATGATTGCAGGGCACTTTTTGGCCAATCCTTTTTATGTTCTTCCTGATATGCTTTTTCTGAGCTAATAATCTTTAAGATCTTTTATTTGGTATACCAATAGTTCTTACATTCAGACATGCATAAGAGTCACTGGATGACCTGTTACTAACCAAAATGTGAGGTGTCAACCAATGGAATTGTATTTCAATGATGCCTAGAAATTTAATTTTTACAAAGCATCTCCTCTGCTTCAAAGCAATTTGAATGCATATAAACCAGAAGCTACATATTGTGAAGTACAGGTTAGTCTTGTAAGATCATCTCATTACTACTAGTAGCTGCTTCTAACATCTCTACATTGATAACTTGTATGGTCAGGTTAGGTAATAATAGAAAATAAACCACATATATTAGTCCTTATTCTGTGCTAGCTACTATGCTAATTGTTTCATGCTTATTATCATATTCAATCCACCACAAACACCAGAAAGTAGGAATGTACAGTAGCTCTGTTTTACAAATAAGAAAACTGAGGCAGAGGGAAGGTAAAATAACCCTAGACAACTGTAAGGCTATATAGCTGCAGAGTGGTAGCTCTACAATCTGTTACTCCCCAAATGACTTTTTTTGGGATACCTGTCTCCTTTGCACTCCCCAAATTTACTGTTCCTCTTGTTGTTTTTACCATAGTCATTATATATTTAGTTATAATACACTTATAATATTTTTTGGCACATAGGTAACTAGCCAGATACAACTTCTTATTAATTTTTATACTTACAGTATCTGGTCATTAACTTTATAATGATGTATTTGGATTAAATTCTAGAATACAGTGTATCTATACAACTGGTCTTGAAGTAATGTAGCCAAAAAGCTAAGTTATTTTAGTGATAACTACATAAAGTCATTGAATTAACTGGCAAATTCAGGCAAAGAATATAAAAGACATATTGGAAAAGGATATAAACTGAATTCTGAAGAAAGTACTTATCTTTCATAGATAATCATGTATATTTAATAGTGGACACTATAAAGTTTCTATCAGTTATAGAGGCTAAACTTTCTATAAAATAATGTAAATGATTATTTTACTGTCTATAGATTTTTAAATTTTTTATATATTAGCTGAAGTGCTGCTATTTCAGCAGTGCCAAAGTGCTGCTATTTCAAAAGATAGAGAAAAGCAGTTTAAACATAAATACATATAAAGAATAATTTAAACCTTTTACTATTATCTAAAGATATACAAGTTTAATCAAGGTATATTTTTCTGGATGTTAATACAGGTTTAATACCACTCAATGTTTGTTTTACATCCCAAGGGAGAGACTGTAGGTATTCTGTTGTTATAATGAAATGTTCTACTCAAGTAGTTTTAGTTGGTGGATACACTGATGTTGTTACTTATCACAAACTTCAAAGTACATAACTTCATACGTGCATTAAAAAAGCAATAAGTTTGATTCCAAGTCTTTAATTTAAAGCTGTAATGAAAGTTATATACTTCGGTAGTCGGAGAAGTAAGCAATTAAATACTTCATATTGTATATCAGTGAACTGTGCAAAATGTAAAAATGGAAAACTAAATGCAATGTTTGCACATACACAAAAGAAAATGTGAAATCATTCCACTTCAATAAAGCAAACTGCAACATCCTCAAAGAATGTGGGATCCTAATCTAACTAGAGATGACAGTCCAAGATAATACCTGTAAGCATGATGATAGGAAAGCGATATTAAAATATTTTTATATCAATTCAAATTCCATTTTTAAATTTCTCCCAAGATATTTGTTCCTTTCATATGATTAGGGGTAAACTTAAAGCCCCAAATTATAGCCTAGGTGGCTTTTTATTAAAAGCTATAATGTATTATGTTTATTGCAGAGGATAATAAAAACGATATTGCTGAAAAAGTCCTAGGAGGAAAAACCATATCGACTATTCCCTTAATTTTACAAAGAACAAAATTAACTTCTTAAAGCAAATTAAGCAAAAAGTTGACAACAGACTTTGAAATGTGAAAAGGCAAAACAGCTGCCATTTTTTCTTTTGGACTGTGGTGCTTTTTAGCACTATCAAAAAGTACATTGAAAAGTACTGCATATGTGAGAACCTAAAAGAGAAAAGGGAATAACCAACTGAATACATGACATATACCCAAGATTATTCCCCTTATTTTAACATAATTCTATAAGCAAAATACTGATATTCCATTTTTACAGGAAACTGCTATTTGTTTTCCAGCCACACAGCTAGGAAAAATTAAGAGCTGATATGAAATATTCAGGTTTACAGACCCTAAGTCCTATATTCTTATGACTATTGCACAGAATATAAACTCCTGAATATATATTTTTATGGCTTAAAATAAATTTCCCTTATAGTCACCGGTAAAAGGTAGATGACATAGATTTAAGAGGCGGTATATGTTAATAACACTTTTGGGGGGAAACAGAATAATAGGTTACATGTCATTAAGTATAATTTATTTCTATTTTATGCTAATTATAATATATTTATCCATCTAATTACATACCTTTCTTCCTTGCTTACCAAAAGTTTGAGTATTATTTTCTTCACAGTCCATGTAAATTCTTCTGAATAGTCACTTTAATGCAATTATGGAGATATTTTACTAATCATATTTTGCTCATGATATTAACTCCTTTAGAAACGGCAGTGTCTTTTTAGATATACAGATGTTTATTAGCTTTGATCTGCTATGTCCTTTGGAAGCTTGCAGTATCATACTTAAATTAGAGTTAAGTAGCATTCCTTGAAAGTCAGCTCTAGTTTTGACAGACTGATTTATGACTCGACCCTCAACAGATTGCCTTGATGTCTACTGATTGAAAATCCGATGCTATCCCCCAATGGATGAGAGCAACATGCCTGCTTTTCATTGCACTTCCATTGTCATAAATGTGATAGGTCACTGCCAAGTGCAAACTGTCATCAGCTCTCATTGTGTATCGGATTGCAATAAAAAAGCATTAGGATCCACATTTAAACCAAAATTCCAAAGTGTAGTATTGTTCTAGTGTAACAGTATTCCAGCTGAGGTAAATACAACTGACAAGTAATATTAACCCTTTTATAAGTCTAAACAGCTAGTTACATACATCCATTATTTGAAGAAAGTACAACCATAATTTTCTTGCTGTTGAGATCTATAAATTTGAAATGTATAAAATATCAGGAAATTCCTGATTCCATAGATAAGACTCAGAATACAACATAAAATTTCTGAGCAGTAGAGAGCTATATTAAGTAGCAAGTAGAGAAAGTATCAATTTCATAATCACCTGTTTGTTTCTTCTAAAAAACATTCTTAAGTTTTTAAATTAAATTTTATATCATTTCTGAATACAGAAAATGAATTCTTGGCAATTCAATTTAAACTCTATATGTTTGAGATTTCAACCTGATGAACTCAGGTTTTAAACTCAATCACTCTGAGCACTAAGAAGTTCCTAAAGAAGTACTTAAGCTGGGCAGCACAATGGCCAGCTTCAGCAAATCTCAACCTGGTGGTATAAGGAGTGTTTATTGCTTAGGATTCCTACTGATATTCTCTCAGACTTAACCAACTTCATCTAGTCTTCCTTGTTCTGTTCTAGCATCTAAAATTTTTTATTGTGTTGTTGAAACTGCCTGGGCCCTTGGTGAGTAGTTCTTGTTAGTTTATGTCTTTCTTGGGCAAATCATAAGAACTTTAGGTCTAACAGCATCATCTTTGCCCTTTTTCAGATATTTGGTGGATCCTGTCTGCTTCCCTAGTACTACAGTGTAGCAAAGGACTGACTAGGTTCCATTCCCAGAAAATCCAACTGTTTACCCTACTATGCTGCTTGAGAACGGAGGCCAAAGCTCCTAGGCAAGTCTTTAAATCATCCTTAACCTACAGGTTGGGAAGCAAGCCACCTCTTCCACCCTCAAGAGGGAATTAGCTGCCTTTCTCAGGGAATAGTTCTTGGACTCACTCTGTTGCTCTTCTCTTCTGTTTCTAACAAATTTCCCTTTATCATGTCTGGCGACTCTATTTGTACTAGCAATTTCATTCAGTGTTTTTATTCCTCACATACAGAATTTCCGAGCTCAACATTTTTTTTTTTTACTTCAATCATGTTCTGCTTACTTCCACCACCTTGACCTCCATTTGGTTAAAGCCTGCACTTTCAAGACTATGGTTTTCGCTTGAATTTTATAAAATCTATTCAAAACTTATTTGCCATCTGTTTTGTTTTGTGCAAGTATTTGTCTGCGGATTTGTCTTCCCATTCTTGGCTCATAAACCTCAGCTTTCTCTGTTGTAATTTTAAAAAATGAAGGAGTAAGTTGATCAAGAGAACAACAATAAATACACATTTGTTAGCATTTCAAATTCCCAACAGCCTCTTGCAATCAAATATTTTAACTTATATAGTAAACTGTGCTCAACTGCTGAGTATCTTGAAAATCATTCCCTATAGTATTTCTTGTTTATATTTCTTTTAGAAATAGTTACTTAATTATAAAACAAAACAAAAACGTATAACCCTCAAGTAAAGACAGAATTAAGTGGATTCACAACTTCACTGAGTTTGTCTTTTGTGTTGTTCAGTCTATGGACTGAGACCTCTGAAACTATAGTTCCAAAATAAACTTTTTCTCCTCTACAATTGTTCTTGTCAGGTCTTTTGGTCGTAGCAGCAAAAAAGCTGATTAAAACATTAGGAATGCTTAAAGAAACTTCTTTCATAAATTTAATTTGCAGAACATGTTTATCCTAAGTTATAGTAATTTTTTTTCTGTTTCATGTAGTTACTTGGTAACAATTTCAAGATGAATTATAATCATAATTATGCAAACTACACTAGTTAGTAACATTGTTTAAATACATGACTTGGGAGAGTTTTGGGCCTTTAATAAACAGTGCATATGATGATGAATCTTCAATAAATGATCTTTATTTAGTTTAGAAAAGAACAGTTTCCTTTTGTTTTAAAAAAAGGCATGCACACAATTTTAATAACTCCAATTTCATTATCCAAAGCATTCTCTGATTACTGGACATTTTTAATAATGAAACTTCAAGTTTCATTTTAAGCATTCTATAATTATAGAAAAACAATTTAAGATTTAAAAATGGAAAAACAATTTTGAACTTTTGCAAGCTTCCTGTCTAAACTTAAACAAGTAAATGTGTCATGGAATAGAACAGAATGCAGGTGGCTCTGGCTCACAATAACTGTACTTAGGTCATGGTCAGGCTAACATACCCCTACCTGTACAAAGTCTCGAGATAGAAGTGATAGTTGTAATAAAAAGGACATATGAGCTTCTTTTAAGAAATATGATGGATAAAATATGATTACAAAGCAATAGCAACCAAGCCAACATGCAACTGCCATAGAAACAGACACATTAAAATATTGGAACAGAATAGAAAGCTAAGAAATAACCTCAAGCATACACAACTAACTAATTTTTGATAAGGCCACCAAAAAGATACAGTGTAGAAAAGGTAATCTCTTCAATTCCCAGGGTTGAGCAACCTGGATTTTCACATGCAAAAAAAGATACTTTGTAATTATATCATATATAAAAACAACTCAAAAGTGATTAAAGTCCTAACACATAAGACTTGAACCCACAAAACTCCTAAGAGGAAATAGGAGAAAAATTCCTTGGTATTGGTTTTGGCAAGGACTTTTTGGATGTCTCAGAACAATCACTAGGGAATACATGAAACTAAAAGTATTACATGCAGCAAAGGAAACCATAAACAAAATAGAAAGTTTTGGGAAAGACATTTGTAATCCACATATCAGACAAAAGGGTTCATATGTAAATTATGTAAGGAATTCACATAACTCAATAGCTAAAATGAAAATAAGCTCAAATATTCCAACAAAAGTGTGGCAGAAAAAAGTGGATTAAACAGACATTTGCCCAAAGAATAAATAAAAGTGGCTAAGAGGTATATGAAAAGGTGCTCAAATTCACTAATCACTAAGGGCACTTTAAATCAAAATTACAGAAGCTGTTATGTCACAACTGTTAGGATGGCTACTATCCAAAAGACAAGAGATAGTGTTGGCAAGGATTTAGAGAAAAGGAAATACTTGTGTGCTACTAGTGGGAATGTAGATTGATGCAGCCATTGCCAAAAACAATATAGAGGTTCCTAAAGAAGTTAAAATATATAATATGTCATAGAAATTTCTTTTCTGAGTTTGTGCCAAAATCACCACCTGGTAATACCTGCATACCCAAGTTCATTGCAGCATTATTCATGATATCTGAGACATAGAAAATCTCCATTAGTGGATGAACTTATAAAGTAACAATGATCCTTTCATCTCTTACATGTACACTGAGGGAAAGATTATTTAACCTTTATAAGGAGATCCTGCTATTTGTAACGACATGGATGAACCTAGATGACATTACTTTAAGTGAAATAAGACAAACAGAAAAAAAAATGTTGCACGATGTCACCTACATGTGGAATCTTAAACATCTAAAAAAAAAAAAAATCAACCAAAACCTCGCAGCACAGAAAGGTGGTCACCAGGGCCGAGAGTATGTAGAAATTGGGGAGATGAAGGTCAAATAGTACGCAAAGTTTCAGTTATGTGGAATAAATAAGCCTAGAGATCTAATTCTGGAAATTTACAATGTATACATGTACACATAGTAACTACATGAGATGATGAAGATGTTAAGTTACTCAACTGTAATAATCATCTTACTATGCATATGAAAATATATTTTATTCCTTAAATATGTATGATAAAATCACATTAAAAGGTATTAACAGTACATTCACATTTTCATAAGGTGCTCCTTTACTTATGATGTGGTTACATCCCAATGAACCCTTGTAAATTGAAATATTATAAGTCAAAAATACATTTAGCATAACCTACCTAATGTCATATTTAGCAATGGAGCATACTATAGAGAATCATATATTTACCCTCACAGTCTCATGGCTTGGCTCAGTGCTGCATTCTACTATCATGACAGAGTATCACACAGCATATTGCAAGCCCAGAAAATGATAAAAACTCAAGGTTTTCTTTCTACTGAACCCATATCTCTTTTACACCATTGTAAGGTTGAAAAATCCTAAGCATTCTAAGTCATGTTCTATTGTTCTGCATTAAATTTCTAGAAACAAATTTGACAACTGCAGTGTTCTTTAAACAAGCATGTAAATACCTAAAGAGTTTGAGTTTATTTACTATTCTCTTTTACGATTTTTGTGCAAACTGTACCGTCAGGCTCTTTCCAATTCACTGTGATCCCAGCCAGTAGAGTGCCTAAGTGATCACTTCTGTGGTGATACATTCGATCCTTAATTCCACTTAACTCTGGGCATCAGATAGGCTAATGTTTTAAGGGTACACTTAATTCATCTTCCATGATTTATGGAACTGTAGTTTGGGATGATATTGTAAATTCTCAACTGAAATACTTTTGTTTACTAAAAAGAGTAAAAAAAATAGTTATCAGTTTTTTTAGGACTCATTATTACCAGTATTTTGCCCTAGATTTTACACATTATTTGAATGTAATCTTTGAAAAATTCATTAGAGTAATATTATTATCCTTATTTCCTCAGTTGAGGAACTAATTAACATTCTCAGGTGCTACAGGTCTTTTTTGGTAATAAAGAGATGATGCAGGAATGCACAACTGGCCAATTTCAAAGCCACCCTCTTAATTTTGATCATGACTCTTCATTTCCTATTTTCACATTTAATGTGTTGCTTTCATAGGTTTTCCTGAGCAATATGAACTTTACCAACATTCCCTTAGAAATATCATAATCAATTTTTCCACGTGGAAGACCTAATTATGTTTACATAGTAATGGGAGATGGACTCAGAAATAAATTTATCTTCAGGGGAGGGTTAGTCCTTGTTATGATTTGATATGATACCCCCAAAAGATCATGCATTAGACAATGCAAGAAATGTTAGAGGTGAAATGATTGGGTTATGAGAGCCTTAACCTAGTCAGAATATGAATTCCCTAATAGGGTGGTGACTATAGGCAGGTAGGATATGGCTAGAGGAGGTGGGTCATTAGGGGTTTATATTTTGTCTCTGGAGAGCAGAACTCTGCTTACTGGTGCCATGTCCCCAGCTGCTTTCCTCTGCCACATACTTCCACCTTGATGTTCTGCCTCACCTCAGGCCCCAAGGAATGAAGTTGGCTGTCTATGGACTGGGACCTCTGAAACTAAACCTAAAAATAAAATTTTCCTCCTTAAACTTGTACTCATCAAGTCTTTTGGTCAAAGCAGCAAAAAGGTAACCAAAACTATCCTTCAAAAAACTTTTGATTATGTGAAACCTAAGAATTCAAGTGAATTCCAACTCTATTTTGGAATTTTATTTAGGTGTTCTGCAAATATTTGCTCTGTTTATGCTGTCTGTACTCATAGCTGTTATATAAATCAATGAGTGACAGGGTATAACATATTGTCTCAGGAAAGAATGTATGTGATAATTGACATATCCCCTCAACCATGTATTTATGACTTCCATTTGTTAAAACAACATTGAAAACCATACAGAAGACTATGTATAAGAGTAAAAATACTCATTTTTCACAAATCTGATAAATTGATATGAATGAAAAAAACTTGCATCCTATCAAGTTTGGAAATAAAACAAGTATAATTATTTTCTTCTCATGCTTGGATCAGCAGGTCAAAGCACACCTCAACCTAAAGATTAATTTGTTTTAGATTAACCCTGATAAATTGTAATTAAGCAGCTCAGTCAACATCCTTTTTCATAAATTAGATTTTCCAGGAAATACAAATGGATGAGTAGTTAGATTTTGAGTATTTAGGGTTTTTAGTTTTGATTAATCTTGCTCTCTCTGATGTAAAAGAAATAATAAATCCTTTGTTGACTTTTATGAATGAATAACTATACCTCTTTACATCTATAAGATATGTTACTATTGCTAAATTTTTGATCTACTGCTAATGGTCTTGTATTTTCATCCTATAATTGGCACCTGTCTCTTCCACATCTCATTGGTAACTTCCTTTTTACTGAACTTCCTGTTTCTGATGAATTATGGTTACTAACCATTCTGAATATTGCCACTAAAATAATTTAATCTTATTCTCCTACTCAAAATATTTGAGTGATTACTTTTTTGTACTATTATTTATTTTAAGAGCCAATATTACTGAATACCTACTGTTACTCTAATGAATAATGCACATATATACATAATGTGTATATATACATAATGTGTATAATATATATATAAATAATGCACTTTGAGCTGGTAGAAATCTATGTCATCATAGACAGTGCTTAGATTTGCAAGCTATTTTAACTTAATGTTACCTAAATTGATATTCATTTGTGCAATCAATGTGGCACTCAGAGGGAGAAATTTCAGGTTACTATACTGTCACTGATTTTATATGACAGAGAACACTGATATGCAAATTTAAATACATTGGTTTATTGGTTTATTATAGCTTAATTCAATTATTAACAGTGCTTAAAAATAATAATCAGTGTTCAAAATTATAGACTCAGAAATTTTTTTTTTAAAAAAAGCTGTTCAAATGAATAGAGATTGGCATTACTTATGGCATTTTTTTAATTTAAAATGTCAATAATATTCCCTTTTCATGGACATCCTTCCATACATTTACTGATACATTTATATATTATATATTCACTCATGCCAACTTGGGTTGGCATGATAAACAAAAATAATGAGAAACCCAGCAGAGTTAATTTTTGTATTATATCAGTATTAAAATCAGGAGTGAACTGAAGAGCAAACAAGAATGTAGGAATATTATGTAAAACATATTCAAACACAGTTTAGTATAATTTCAAACTCTGTATAATATTTTCATCTTAGAAAATTAAGAATTCTTAAATCGCCTGAAATATAAAATCTGATTTTTGGGGGAGGGTCCCCGGCCAATGAGATACTACAATTTTTTTCTTAATGAATGTAAACTATTCCATTTTCTTACTCTTTAGTAAAATAACCTAATTTTAGTGGTGTTACATTCCTGAGCATCCTTTTAAATTTGTTGTGATAACATGACCAAGCTGCTTCTGGGAAGGCTAGTACAGCACGCCTAAACAACCGGGAAAGTTTCTTTTAAAAGATTTTACATTTTATGCTCTGTTTTTACTCTTGGTTCTGGCCTGGGGCTATTTTAGATCATCAGGTAACCTCAAGCATGAAAGTCAAGCACACAATAAAAAAATAAAAATTAAAAAATTAAAAAGCTGTAACCTCAGGTGCCTGATAATATAGTGTAGCACCTTGTCAACAATGATCCACTATTATCTAAACTGGTTTTATGTGAAAAAGAAATAAACATCAATTTTATTGAAGTTTCCCTTATATTGTTTTTTCAGTTATTTATATTCATACATAGTTTTAAGTTATGGATAATAATATTAATAACTGGTTATTGAGCTTACTCTATATAAATTATAAAATAAATTTTTCTAAATATTAATAAATTACATTATGGTTTTGTTAACATCATCTTCTATCAATTTTGTTAATATTATTTTCTATCAGTTTGCAAATTACAATTAAGATACATCAAAGTAAAAATAATAGTATGTCTGTTTCACTTAGCAATTGCACAGAAATACAACCAACCAGAAACTCTTGTTGGTACACAGTAGCAAGCATATATTTCTGCTTGTGCATGTGCAAATTGTCTGAGGCTCAGCTAATCCAAGCTAGATTTGATTGGCCTTCTTTCTCATAAAGGATATTCAGGTTGGATCCACATGGCTCTCATTCTTCTTAGTCCACCAAGCCACCTTCTCATTGACAAGGCCAGATGGTCCAGAGGAGTCAGTAGAATTATTCAAGACCTCTTATTGGTTATGCTCAGAACTAGCAGCTATTATTTCTACAGATACTCTTCTGCCAAAAGCAAATCATATGACTGATCTTAACATCAGTGGGCAGGGGATATACTCCTTCCATAAGAGATCAAAAGTAAGAAAAAACAAATTTTAGATGAACAATAATCTAAGATTCTACTAGGACTTTGAGTGTATCAAATATTTATAACCAAAGTTTTATTTTTAAACAGAAAGTATCAAATATGTAAGTCCTTGGTATCTAACTTAAAGTGTATGATATAGTCATATAAATTGTATTTTATAATAATTTTCATATATCACAATTTAAATCAACATTTAAAGACATCATCATATACCTTATTCTATATTTTTGTACTACTGAAACTTATTTATCAGTAATCTCTTGTTTAAAGAAATGAAATAAATTTTTCCACAAAATGGCAGAAAAAAATTGATAATTGAGGCAACTGTTATGACAATGCAGAGTAAATACATTTTAACTGTTTTTCAGAAAACCCTAGTGTGCTATCCATGTTCAACCATATATGAAATCCATATCTATATTATTGTTTTATAACATCATATTTTATTTATATTTATTAAACATGTAGTCTAAGATCACTGTCTACTCACATATAGCTATGCTTACATATTATTATAGTTTGTTATAATTCTCATATCTGTATTCAATTTCCAGAAAAAAACTTTAATATTACTTTAGAAAATGAACAGAAATATAATATCTAATGTAAAGTATATATTCAGGTCATTTGATATTTTGAATAGCAAATATTCATAGTATTCTCTTTTAATAAAAAATACTGAACAACATCATTGATTGACTAATTGAAAACCATTTATTGGGTGATTACTTTTTAAACAAATTATCGGTCTTTGTTCTTTATAGGATTTAAAGTCTAACCTACTGCTTTCCTCATTGAGTTGTGAGGATTAAAAAATTTAATACATACAAGGCACTTAAAAATGTTTAACACAAAGCAGGTATTATATAAGTCTTAAGTCATACAGTAATAATATCTTCTATCTCTATTACTATTATGACTATTATTACTGGGTGGCTATTGGTATGTGTTTGGAAAGGATGCAGTGACAAATTAATATATATCACTCAAATATAATTATAAATTATATAATTATATAAATTATATATAATTAGAATATAGTTACATAATTATATTATAATTATATAAGTTATATAATTATAACAGATAATATGGGGATTGATAGGGAACAGTCAGATGTGAGTTGTAGGAACATGAGGTTAAAGAAATAATTCTATAAAATGGCCAACTGTAATGACCCTCACATGCTTTCTTTTCCAAGAAGCAATTTACCTGCCCCTGTCTGGCTTAAGTGAACAGGATAGGTCACATTCCTTAGCAAACTACCTGTTATCTGCACAAAGAATGCAGGCCAGATAATAATGTCCATAAGAGGAACCCCAGTTACCCTGAAGGGGAAGACTTTATGACCTTTTAAGAGACCAAATCCCGGAACGCAGAGAGATAAGGATAATTCCTTCTAGCCATAAAAATCTGTACAAATTCATGTATCCAATTAGAATCAGTCAACATGGGTCACAGTGACCTAGAGTTTTTATGGGAGAGAGGACTTGAAAGTTTGATGTCATCCTACTGCCAGTCAAAAATTGAGAAGTTGACTTGGGTGGACATCTGGAGACTTTTCCAGGATCCCCAATAAAACTGGAGCACAGGAGAAGCACCCTGTCCTTCTCCTCTCTGAGAGTCTCTCCCTTGAGAGTGTTCCCTTTACCCTTTCCTCTCCCTTCTAATAAAATCATGCCTGTTGCTCTGAGTGACATGTCTGAAATCTCTCTGACTTGTTCACAAGAATCATGGTTTGAAAGGGGCAGGGGGTCTTCTGACTGTCTCAGTTTCCTGGAAGGCTCCAGCCCTGTAATAATCTGACCTAGCATGGGGTATTTTAATCATCTGTATCTATTTCTACAAACTAGAAAAATTACCAAGATAAATGATAGCTTGATCCTAAAATTAAAAAATGAAACCACATAAATATTTGAGAAGTTTTAGATATTTGAGTGTACTAGTTTTTCCATGAGGACTCCAAATTCAGAGATCATAAGATGGAAGATTCAATTGCATAAAATATTTAAAACTATGCAGACAAAAACTGGATAAATTTGCAGAAGACTATTTTGAACATACAATTATTTACATATACATATATACACATAGTTTATATCATCAATGAGAAAAATATTAGCCATTAAAAATGGCCCATTATGGAAAACAATTTGCAGGAGGACAGGAGTTTATTTAGCAAGAAACTCTGGTAATTTATTTGGAGAGAAATTGGACTTGATGACATTGGTAGAAATGGAAAAAGGTGGAATTATTTGAGGGATATTGAAGAGATTAAATAGTTAGGAATTGGTGATGAATTTGGAAATAAGGAATGAAACAGAAAGAGCATCAAAAATCATTCCCCGTTTCTTGCTGGTTTGAGAAATGGAACCCCTGATGGCAATGTGATAGAGTCACACTGGATGGAGCAGAAGAACAGGTTTGAGACAGAACACATTGGAGGTGAGAGATATTAGACTTGAGAAGCCACTGAGGCACCCAAGTACTGATTTTCAAATGAGTGGTTCTAGGTAATACTAAAACTTTTACATCTTATTCATTGACAAGGTTCATTGGTATTTTACAAATGAATGATGCAAATGTAATGCAAAGTAATGACAACCATATGTAATGGCTCCTTTAAAAATAAATGGGGAGACTTGGGAAGGGAGCTATTAAAAATAAATATTATATTGTATTATTGTAAGTGTATATAACACAAGAGCTACACCAACAATTTTTTTGCACTATTTGTTTATTTTTATTGCTTCATATATGGCTATGATATTCTCATACTCTCAAATAATAATGACTAAGAATCTGTTTTATGGTCAAGGTAATGCTATATAGCATTTTATGGTAGAAAAAATAATGGATTTTCTCAAGATTTACACTACTTGGCATGCTAATACTTCATTTGCTATAGTCTTTAAGCAGGAGGAGAGTACACTAGTTTAATATTCAGATTGTTTAGTGTTTCTCTTTTTGATTATGCAATCTAGTTTCATTTCTTGAATAGATTTCACCAGAAAAGAAGGGTATGTGGTTTATATTAAGAAATATTCTTTTAATTTTACCATAAAATTATTAGCCTAGTATAACTTTTATAGGTAAAATTACAGTTAGTTATATGATTTGACTTTTTGCTACAATACATTTTCTTCTAATATTCCAAAAAGTTTATTTTCAGATGTTAACCAATTCTATACTTGACCCAAGGGAATTTCATTGTTTCCAAAGAAAGTATTCTACCTCCTAATCTCCATTATAGAGCCACTGTCTAATAAACCAATGAAATTTACAGATAACCAATAAAATTTACATATTATCCCTAAAAACTTAGTCAAACATTTTGATAGCCAAATATATGTGACTGCTGTATTATTTGTGATATATGGTATATGAGAATGCCAGTTTTACTCTTCCACAAAAAATTCCTACTTTAGCAGGGCACCGTGGCACACGCCTATAATCCCAGCACTTTGGGAGGCTGAGACAGGAGAATCACGAGTTCAAAGTCAGCCTTAGCAACGACAAGGGGCTAAGCAACTCACTGAGACCCTGTCTCTAAATAAAACACAAAATAGGGCTGGGGATGTGACTCAGTGGTTAAGTACCCCTGAGTTCAATCCCCAGTACCAAAAAAAAAAAAAATTCCTACTTTCTCTTGGGTTGTGTTTTTGCCTATTAACTAAGCATTATTGTTTACTATAATAGCCTGATTTGCAAATGACAGTTTTTTGAGGATGAAAATAAATTAAATACCTTTATATATACTAATTTCTTTTGTGTGCTCATGTATTTAGAATTTTCAAATGCATTATTTCAAATTTGAAAATAATTCTACAATGGTTACAAAGTTATAATTAAAGAGGATAAATAAGTTCTGCTGGTCTATAGGTGACTACATTTAATAGTAATAATATATAATTAAAAGTAACTAAATGAGAGAATTTTAAATATTCTTATGAAAAAGAAGTGACAAATATTTAAGAAGATGAATACATTAGTTATTCCAATTTGGTCATTCCACAATGTGCATATTGAAACATCACATTATAGCCCATAAATAAATACAAGTACTATTTATCAATTAAAAATAAAATACAAGTAATAATAATTTATGTCAACTTAAAAGGAAGATTTTAAAGAATATTGAGTCTAATAGAATTATTTTATTAATGCTAGTTTCAATGTATGCATTTGTTAAAGAAAGGAAGATTTATTTAAAAAAGTATAATTTTCTTTGAAATATTTTGTTATGAAATTGCAATTACTATGATTATCACATATAGTAGCATCAGTAAAGTGCTAATTAGTAAAACTGGACCTGATCCACAAAAGAATATACAGGTAGACAGGGCTGTGGTAAGAATAATACTTTGTTGAGCTTAATATAATTTACAGATGATTAATCTGAAAGAAGTACTCATAAGTATACAAATAGACTAAAAATATTTGATAAAATTCAGACCAGTATCATTTATTTCCATCATTCTCATCAAACCTTTTTTTTTTTTTTTTTTTTCATTTGCTTGTTTTGCTTCCCTTGGATTTGTTGTAGTTGTTTTGTTTGTTCGTTTGTTTGTTTTCTTTGTAGTGCTGGAGAGCAAACCCAGGGTCTCCCAGGCTTAGCAAGTGCTGTACACTAAGTAACACCCCCAGTCCTCAGATCGTTCTGATGTCTCCAATGCACAAGCGACCATCTTTCACTGTTCACATCAGTATGTTTACTTTTAAGGAAGCTGATGTCCATAACTAGTGAAAAAAATCTATATAGTTCTCAAATAAATTGTTAATCTCATAAGATGAAAGTTAACAAGAAACTCTGGACTTGAATGAGTTCTGCTTTGATATATCTGACTTTAGTGTTTCAGTGTAACTTATTTCTCAGATAATTCACATTTGCACCTTTGGGAGGCTACATGCTATTTTTGAAGTTATATTACCAGGGAGGTCTCTCTGTAACCACCAGAAATCTCTCTGCAGCTATGAGAAGGCATGTGGAAGTCATATGAAGACAAAAATAATGGCACTTTGTGACAGCCCCATGCAAAACAGGCAACCAAACAAGTTTAACATCCCAGAAGACTCTTCTCTGTCCTTAGTTATCCCTCATCACATTTCATTTTTGTACTGTTATTATCTATGAGATTTCTATGACAAAGTCCTTAATGTAGAGGAAAAACTCAAGATTTCACTTCCTTGTTTTACTTTCTGCAAGACTCACTTTATACAAGACGACTAGTATGAACAGAAAATATTCAAATATTCAAAGAAATTCCCAGTGGTTTAATCTCAAGATTAGAAAAAGCTACTTTCAAGCTCATGACACTTCTTGAAATTCACATCAGAATACTAAGTACTAAATGTTAAAACTGTTTCTTTCTTTCTTTTTTTTAACTTGTTGAATGTACTCTTTATATATCCAAATTTCCTGGGCATGGAAAATATGCGTAACTGTATAGATAAAATTGTTGAATGTTTAAAAATATCAGTTTTGTTAACATTAGGAAAATTAATGAAAGTGTCTTAAATTAAGAGGATGGCACATTAAGTTCATTAGGTAAAAGGAGCATCAATAATGGATTAATATGCTGGGTATGGTAGCACACCCCTGTAATCCCAGTGACTTGGGAGGTTAAGGCAGGAAAATCACAAGTTTGAGGCTACCCTAAACAATTTATCAAGGGCCTAAGAAACTTAGCAAAACCTTGTCTCAAAATAAAAAATATTAAAGTGGCATGGGATATGGCTCAGTGGTTAAGTGCTGATGGGTTCAGTCCTTGGTAGTAAAAGAAAAATAATATTGATTAATATTACATGATTAATATTGATATTATAGATTGAGCATCAAAATTGTACATTAAATACTGTACCATAAAGTAAGCAGGTAGAAAGAGAAGTAGTTTAGAAAACAATAAAATTTTTTTCTGCTTTTGAGAATATCTCATTCATTTATCTGCAGAACAATTTATACCCCCAAATTACCACCTATATTTACTTATCTTACAATGAAATCAGTCTTTCTTCAAAATAATAATAAAAGCAATGTGTATACTGAATTGTTTACTCTATGTTCTTAAATTTATAATCCTCTAGATATTTAAAAAGTGAAATAATTATTTGAGCCAACATTTTACTGTCATTTTGTCAGTAAACAGAACAGGTGTATAATAAACGCTGAATGAATGTGGATATTGATAGAAAAATTGAGCATTGCCATAGTCATGCTTTATAAAACTTATCATGCTTCCTTTTAGTAAAATCATAAATGACAAAAGACTGTGCACAGGTTTTTAAAATCCAGTGAGATCTCACTATTCTATCTTCAATGAGGGTTATAAATACACTCCATGTACTTATTATTTATTAGCTAGAAATTTGCTCTTTATAACAGTCTAACAATAGGCTAACTTTCTTTTTATAATGCAACTCAGTGAAAGGACTGACTTTTCTTTGGATAACTACAATATCCCAACAGTCTAGTCCACTAATTATTTAACTAATGTATGGAGTCTGTTACTCAGTAACAAGATGTATCATTTACTGAATAAGAAAGAAGGCATTTTTCCCTTCCTGGTAAAATGTTCTGCCATTGCTTAGAGATACTGACTGATAACTATTGAAAAATTGGACCCTATAACCCAGATTAATTTCCAACTGTTCCTTATTGAACAATCCCATTTTCAAGTACAGTTTTAGCCTCTGTCTGTATCATGCCGCAAATCTCCCAGACAATTAGTAGGTTACCAGTCTTCTCACATCTTATCCTAACACCTGAGAACCAATTCTTATTTGAAAAATGCTCAATTCCCTTGTGTTGTTTTTGTAGTACTATAACAAATAGATTAATACTATTTTTTTGAATTTAGAATCCCATTGTCTTTGTAAGATTTTCCCAAGGATTTTTGAAATAGTACTTATAGACATAGCTATTAAAATAAATATAATTTACATGTGATTTTATTTTCCTATGACATATTCATGTGTTGTTCTCTTCTCTTAGCTCAATTATTTGTGACTCTCATTGCTTGAGATCACTGATGTCTCTACTTAAATGCTAATTCCTCTGAGAGGCATTCCCCAACCACACTATTTCATAGGATAATAAAGTTGCTCTTTATTCCATTGTCTGGCTATTTTTCTCACCCAAAAATCACTACCTGTATCATAACAGCATTTTATTTGTATACAGTGTTTCTTTCTAAATAAAGGAGAAAGTTTCACAAGAATTTTTTCTGATAGATTGTGACAGCTCTCATGTCTTCGCACTTGTTCAGAGTGGGAGGTGCATTTTTGTCCAAGCTATAGAGTACTGGGCACCAGTTTAAAGTCACCAGGAGGAGTTCCAGACACTATGATGTCACAGGGTATAAGGTCCCACAACCAACCACCCCCACAGATACTGTCACACTACTGTCACATCAGCATAAAACCAAAATAGTCCTTTATACTTTCTGGCACTTGTAAAATCCAGAGCAATTAAAATCTCATCTTTAATTTCAGAAACTAAATATTTTTTCAAAAGGGCATCAGAAGTGATACAGCAGTTTGATCAAAGGGCATGGAGAGAGCTAGGGCTTCAGTTGCTGAGTTTTAGTATTATATAGCTGACTAGACAATTTGACCTTTGAGAGTTTCTTGTTTTACCTCTCCCTCAACATTGTGGCATTCTAACCTCTGTGCAACTTTCTGGAGCTATTTTTGTATCATTCTATCTAAGAATTTTGATTACTGAAAATTCAAAATAATTATTTTAAAATCAAGGTAATATAGTTATGATTGAATTATTTAGAAACTTCAATTCTTATTAAAGCAGGACTTCTCCCTTCCACAGTGATCCCTCCAAAAACCTCTTAAGTTCTTACTGATTGACAGTTTGTCCTTATGCAAGTGACATAACTTGTGAATTGTCAATACATTTTTACACATCCATAGACATAATGTCCTCAATATATTACATATAATAGCATATGGGTTTAAACTGTATTCCAAGTCAGACTGTTTTTTTTTTTATTCCTGAACATAATTCAAGCTTATAAATGTCACTGAATTTTTGTCATTTACCTTACCTCATATGGTTTTTAAGGGTAAAATGTGATAAGTGTGGGAGAAGTTATTATGGCTTCTTTTTTGCTAATGCTCTCAATTATCCATAATTAGATTCCTCCTTTCCCCTAGAATGGACTATAATATAAATCTATTTCCCATCAATATGGTTCAAAAATTGTCTCAAAATGATGAAAATGTAGAAAAATAAAGACCAGGCTTTTGCCACCTTTTCAAATTTTTATTCTAGATACAGAATAAATTTTAATGATAGCCATTTTCCCTGTCTCTGCTCTATTTGTTCCATAGCACTAATAACTTCCTGAGGAGCAGGGCATGTAGCTCTGTGGTAGAGTACTTGCCCTGCATGTAGGGCCCTGGGTTCATTCCTGGGTACTAAGAGCAAAGAAATAACTTTCTGTAATTATCCTATTAATTCTTTCATCTGCTCCATGCCAGGATATAAGCTCCATGAGATCATGAGCATTTCCCCATCTGGCTTTATTCTTATTTCACATATATCTAATGGGATACTACATCTAATTACAAAAGAAGAACCAAAGAACATTATGTTTTTAGTGAATTATTTATAAGAGCATGTGTTATATTTTATTGTTCTTTAACATAAATCATATGTAGACAAGAGCATTTATTTAATAATTTATTCATTAACTTAGTCACTCACAATTATTAATTTCCTTTCAGTTCTTTTGTTATTTGAAATAAATAGTACAACTTCATAATGAAATATTTGATTTTCTTTCTTTTTTTAGTATTTTAGAAGTAAACTCAAGAAAGAAACTGAGATTACATTTGCAGTAGGAAATCAAATGGTATTAAGATAGTCAGTCAAACACTGCTGACCAGAAAGGAAGTTCTTTGGGGGTAACGTGAACTCTTCACAATCTTGGGTTCCATCATTCCTTTAAGGAACATGGAGGACACACTTTACTCTGTTGAACTCAAGTCAGGTGGAAAGGCTTGCTTTGATCAAGGAACTGTGAGCAAAGTGTATGTGCCCCTCTGAAAGGATGATTTAGGAGCTGGTGTGTGTTTTAACAGCTCCCTTACAAATACAGTTGTGTTGTAAAGATTACATTGTTTCAATACAAACACCTGGCCAAAGAGAACTCCTAATTTGAAGAAAGGATAATGTAAAAATTATACAAGAAATAATGTAGGAAAATTTTAAAGGATACTTTTAAATTCAAATTATTCTTTTTAAAAATTCTTTCCTTTTTTAAAATTTAGGAACTATAATTGCAGTACTTTTTATCATAAATCCATATATATTCAAATTATTTTCCTTAAGTAGAGAAGCTGCTTATATGAAATATAAGAAAATTACCTATGGACTTTTACTGTGTCATTGTGCTACAACATAAAATTTCTAAAGGAACAAATTCAGCTTATAATATTTATTTATTTGTTTGTTTGTTTTGATACTGGAGACTGAGCTCAAGGGCACTACCACTGAGCCACATCCCCAACCGTTTTGATATTTTATTTAGAGCCAAGGTCTCTCTGAGTTGCTTAGGACCTTGATAAGTTGCAAAGGCTGGCTTTGAACTCACATCTTCCTGCCTCAGCCTCCCAGCTGCTGGGATTACAGGCATGCACCACCATGCCCAGCAAGCTTATGATCTTTAGAACGTAAAATAAAAGAAATAAACAGATACACTAGTATGTTTCTTTTATACTATAACATGACACTTTATTTTGTTTTTGTTTTTAATTTTATTATTTCACATTTCCTTGGCAACAGTCCTTTAAATACGTGCCTAATACCAAATTCAGTATGTTCATTTTCCTCTTTCTTTTTTTTTATTTTTTATTTTGGTGATAGATTCAGTAGCACCTTACCACCCAGGTAGATCCACAGCTCTCCCTTTTAAATTTGTTTATATTGAGACAGAACTTCACTAAGTTACTGAGGCTGTTCTTGAACTTTCAATCTTCCTGCGTCAGCCTCCTAAATCACTGGGATTACAGGTGTGCACCACTGCAACAGGCCATATTTTCATTTTTAAGATGAACAATCATATTGAAAAATATGTTCTTAATATAGGAGACAATAAATATTGATATGTTTTGGCAAAATTTTTTTGTTCAGGCACTAATCACCTAAGTGTTTAACACTGACTTCATTCCTGTGTTCTTACTTTACCCCTTCCCCATCTTCCATTCAGTCATTAAATCCTACAGATTCTGCCACAGATATTTCTCTGCAATACCCAATGCAGCATCACTGATGTAGATTTTTATGTTTCATTTCAAATAAAGCAAGTTTTTACTCTATGCTTGTCCTCTATTAATTTTATACCACAATAGTGGCTATTTGATTCCACTGTTTTGACTTTTAATATTTCCCCACATCTCAAGTTGAAATTCTCTGTTAACAGTTCACATAGTCCTTCATGATATTTGTGCCATCTCCAAGTTAATCTCTCACCTTCTCTCCTGAACCATGATGCAAATATATTTTAAGTTTCAGTTTTCTGAAATTATCATGATACTGTGTTAGTCAGCTTTCCACTGCTGTAACACAATGTCTGACATAAAATCAACTAAAGGTATGAAAGACTTATGTGGTTCATGATCTCAGAATTTTCAGTCCATGGATATTACTCAGCCATAAAGAAGAATGAAATTATGGCATTTGCCAATAAATGGATGGAACTGGAGAATATCATGCTAAGTGAAATAAGACAGTCACAAAAATTCAAAAGCCAAATGTTTGCTCTGATATGTGGATGCTAACCCATAACAAAGGAGAGTAGGAAGGATAAGTATAGAAGTTCACTGGATTAGACAAGGGGGCATGAGGGAGGGGAGGGGGATAGGAATTGGAAAGACAGTAGAATGAATCAGACATATCTTTCCTATGCTCATATATGAATACCCAACCAATGTAACCTCATATCATGTTCAGTTACAAGAATGGGATCAAAATTGTAATGGGTTGCACCCCATGTGTGTATAATATGTCAAAATACACACTACTGTCATGTATATCTAAAAAAAAGAAAAAGAATTTTCAGTCCGTGGTTGGCTAGCTCCATTGTTTTCAGGCCCATAGCAAGAGAGAGAGAATATCATGGAAGAACAAAGCTGTTTACCTCATGGTAGCCAAGAAAGAGAGAGAGAGAGAGAGAGCGCACTAGAGTGTACTAGGGACAAGATGTACCCTTCAAGATCAAGCCCCAAGAGACCGACTTCCCCCAACTAGGCCTCACCTCCTAAAATTCCACAACCTCCCAATAGTGCCACCAGTTGGGGATCAAGTGTCTTCAACACATGAGTCTTTGAAGTACATTCCAGATCCAGGCTATCACAATAGTTCGGGTTCAGAACATGTTCAGTCCATCCATGTCCCACAGTCTGGATAATTTGTATGCATGTACCCCTCAAGTGCTAGCTGGCTAGCACATTCTCTGTCAATGTTCCCCACCTCCCAATGTTATATTAGGTTTCTCACCAATTTCTCCTACAATACCCTATTCCATTACCTATGGTGATACCTAGCATACTAGATTCTAGTTGATTGGTGGATATATATCTCCTCATATGTTTTAAACCTTCTCAGAATAAAAACTATCCTCTCATACATCTATGCCCACCATAGAAAAAAGAAGAAACAGAGATGTTAATATTGTACTATGATTAAATAATTTATAAAATAATGAACAGGGAAAATGTACCCAGAAGTATAAAAATCTTATGCAAAATAAAGCAGACATATACCCACATGTTTAGAAGATATTTTAAAAATCAAAATATGATATTCATCTATGTAGAAATATATTTGTAAATACAGAAGTATATAAGTTCAAGATTCAAATAGCAACTAAAGTTGATACCAGAAAAAGCTAAGAAATCTCAAAAGGCAATAACTATGTAAGAAACTGAAAAGCAAAATGGTAAAGTCTGCTATTTCAAGAAGGAAAAGATACAGAAAAGGCCAAGCTCGGGTGGAAGTCAGCTGAATTAGCTTTGTTAGACTCCAAAAAAAGATGGCTTAGGTTTAAATTCTAGCTTTATCTTTTCCTTAACTCTTTGACCTTATCTTTTCCTTAACTTATTCCCTTGAACTCTTAATATGTAAGAAAGATATAACAGCAGTTATTGTGCTCTTTTAAGAACTAAAAGGTGACACATGTAAATGACCTATACTAGTATGGATAATATACAGATGGATAGAGACAGATATATTTTAAGCAGAGCTATTAAAAAGAAGTAACGTTTAAGATATTCAAACAATTGTCTTCCAATTTTTACTCAAATTCTTGTTCCCATCTTTGCAGAAATTGAAGTATACTAAAGTAATTGAAGTTTACCAAAATTGAAGTATACTAAAGTAAGTTAAGCACTCTGATCTTTATGCATTTCATATTTGAACTTTGTAAATCAGAGTATAGACGCTTGGAAAAAAAATGAATTCAGTATTGAGTAATTGTACTGCAGTATTTATTATCCAATATTATTGGAATATTTCATGTTCAACATTTCTTATTCAAAAGCAAATATTGTTTCAGCCATTTTAGTGGTTTTAACTGTTTAAAAATAGATTTTGTTATAAAGTAATGTGAAAATATTGATGACTTCGCACATAAGATAATTTTAGAAACTTAAAGAAATACAACTAAAATGATATAGCTGAATAGTAATTTATAAGAAGCAATTGAAAAAGGCAATTGCAAATGATGGTCAAGTAAGATGAATCTGATAGCCATCACTCATTCTTCTTGAAATGTAAGAGAATGAATACTTATTAGTATAACAGTTTGATATTCATACTTCTTAGTAATGCAACTTACTAAAGCATTGAATTAGTAATCAGGACACTACCAAATGCAAATTTTAGTTTACACATGTCACAATTAAGGAACTTTTTGTAGTTCACTAAGATTTCTTTTACATAATCCATAGAGATGCACACAGATATAAGCCTAAAGAACTGCACCTTGACTACAGTAAAGAAAATACTTGCATTTACAATAGTTCTCATTCTATCAGGTAAACCTTAAAAGTTGATTTTAATAATCAATGATGTTCCAAATGCATAATTTCGAGCATAACAGAGAAATGCATCTCTCTGGGGAGAAATCAATAGTTTCCCACTTACCATGCAAATTTCAAATTCATTTATTCCACTAATGGTTTTTGAGAACCATATGCCAAATGCTGTGCTTGAAACAGTATGTTATGGTACTGTTTTTCATATTGAGATCGTACAAGAGTGTCAGGATATGAGAAAGGTAAAAAATGAAAACAGGAACTGATCTCAGTCTTTTCATAACAATATGAGTAAACGAAACTGTGGTTCTCAAAATGTGGACCCAGACCCGTGTATTAGCATTCTGAGAGAAACTTAAAAATAACAGCGGGAAACTTAAGGTCCCACTCTAGATCCACTAAATCAGCAACTGGTTTAACAAGTCTTTTCAATAATTCTGATGAAAACTGAAGTTTGAGAAGCACTGCCACGGCACAAAGAAAATAGTGTATTCAGTTTGTGAATAGACACAGTAAATAAAATGAACATGTGGACTATTAATTCATATATAAATCTCTATTCAAACAATATACTTGCATTATGTTAAGGTCTAAAAAAATATCAACTGTTAATCGGAATACCATACTCCATTTCAGGTTCTGATACTTTTATTTTTTTCTCCACAGTAGTTGGATGAATGACTGTTTTCCAATGAATCTACCTCTACCCCAGTAATTTAAGACACTGAAAACTTATATCGGTCTACTGGATAGTTTCTTTGACATGGATCAAAGGATTGCAATTCATAATTATTCTGAACTTACACTCTTATGTAAACAAGATAGTTTAGAAATTTAAGAAATGCTCTGTCATCTAACAAAATATGCACACCAGTTTGTCTTCAGTTCTTTAATAAAATATTGCTTCAAGTGGACAGCCAGGATAAAATAGTAAAATTTAATTAGGTTGGAGTCAGTTGACCACAGAATAATATTTAATCCACGTAAGATCCTTTTTTTCCTATCCCCCTCTTAACATTAAACAAATTTGTTAGTTTAAATAAAAAACTAACACTGGTTTGTTAATATCTGGTGTTTTAAATATTCATGACTTTCTAATCTTTTATAAATTTGTTTGAAAGTACAAATCTCACCCTCTTCACACACACAGAAAATCATAGACTCTTCCCTAAGTTTTCTTTTAAATGTTATATTTTTCTACTTAGATTTTTCCTTTTTTCTTTCTCTCTTTTTTATGAAAATTCTCCCATTACAGTATTTGTGTAGTAAATTTATATTTCCATGTTTCTGCCAATGTCAGCTTTGGAGTCTAATGCTTTTGACCTAAAACCTTACACATTCAAGGGGAAGCGTTCATGGTTCTAGTAGTATGTTCCCGCCTACCATACCTTTATTTGTTTTATATCCCCACATCATTCTAACTTAACAAGTCTAAGTATGGAAATATGAGCATGCTTGCAGTATCTTATTTCTGGCAATAATTCAATACTCTTAAACTCCAAAATCTCCTTAATAAGGATATCTACTTTCCACCATATTCAGGGACAAGAAAAAGGAAAATTCTAATTATTTTCCCCAGACAACATTACTAAAAAGCACGAAATCTGTACAAACACTATAGACTCAAAAATATCCTCAGGAAGAACAAGGAATTTTCTAAGAGATGATCATTTTAAAATAAGGCATCCTTACTACATAACTGTCTACATCAGTCAAAGTCCATACCTTACCCAGTTCTTTCAAATTGACCATACATAATTTTTCTTACTAATACATAAACTTGGAAGTTACTGTTTACAGGAAGAAAGCAGATGGCTGCAGTGTTCTTTATTTGGTGATAATTTCACTAAACAACTGGTTTAGGGCTTATTTCTTTTCTAGAGCAAAAGAGACCATTTAAACAATGTTTTTACTACAGTTCTCTGTATTGCTGGCTCCCTGTCTCATCTCCATATTTGATGCTTTCCAGAACATTCACTAAAGAGGTTGAAATGAATGCCAGAAAATATAAGGTCATGTCCTTTTCAAAATGTTTCCTCAAAATTAAATTAATATTCAAGTTCCTCTCAGTTTAATTTCTTCTCAATTCAATATTTTTTCTTCTCCTCTTTCACTATTCCAACCTAAATCACTGTCACCTCAAAATCTAACTGTGCTTTCTATTGTAATATCATTCAATACAATCTAAGATTATCAGATTATAAAAGATGTTATTTTATTCAAGACTTAAAGAATCCCATCTGTTTATCAAATCTCCACAGAATTCCCTGAAATGGCATCAAATGGCCCATGTCAAATGTTTCCAAATATCTCTGTGAACAAAATCTGTCCAACTGTCTAAGTCAAGCACATATATTATTTCAATTCCACTTCTAACTTATCCTACCATACTCCTTTAGCACCTGAAGTCTGTACCATAGACATAGTACATACCATATTATTTGCTAAAGTATAAAAAATTCATTCCTCAAAAATCAACTAATATTGCACTTTCTCTTCAAAATCTCCCACTTTTTCAGTTAATATATTAAACTAGTTACTTAGCAATAGTAATTATTGTAATTATCAAGCTTACGGTCAATTATGTATAATAGTTTTTTAAAAAATTAACCAAAATTTATTATAATAATGATCCTTTAACAAAAAATGCTAATAAATTATTTAATAACTTTTAAATATTTTAACTCATGGGAAAGATAAGGAGCAGCTCAGTTATCATAATTCATCTACAAAGAACAATATGACTTTATAATTAATTCATATAATAATTATGCCAAGATGCATATTTTTTGATCAGTGATTGATTAGTTAGTGTTCAAAAGGAAAACTTGGGAATAATCCTTTAAGAACAACTATTTCTACCTTGGTTATCACTTCTTTTAGTCCACTATCAGGTTGTCCTAATTACTCCTACATCTATTTCTATGGTACTTTTTATGTGTTTTATGTGTTTCTATTACAGAAATTATTCATTTTAACAGAAATTACAGACAATACTTCATTTTATCATTTCAGACAATTATCATATGATTAATTTACCCAAAGTTTTATTGACTGAATGAGTGAGCAAATGAATATGATAACTGTAAGTATTTTAATATATCATGACTAAAGAATTCAGAACAGAGGCTGTTAAGGTATTCAGTAAAATAGTCTTCTTTCCAAATATGATGATCAAAAAGTCAGAGTCATTGGGCACTTAAATGTCACAAAATAAAAAGGAAACTGCATAAAACTCTAAAATCCTTTCGAAGCAGAAACTATAATTGAGTGTGTTTTAAGTGAATCAAAATGATGTTTATGTTATTCAGTATATTTGGATAACTCAGGAAAAGCTTTGCTTTGTTCTTAATTCCTTAAATACCAAAGAAAGCAGACATTCAAATAACCTTTTTCTTTTTCCTCTTAAGCAACAAATGAAGCAAATAATTGGAGGCTAGTAGCTGTCTAAGGAGATTAAACAATTGCTTAGCTGAGCCTACAAAGTATAACTTAAGGACATTCATATTTGGGGGAAACTTTTTCCACAAATTAATTTTTTTGGCTTCTTGTGATATATTTGTTATGGTAAAGTCTTTTAAAGCAGCAATTCTAGAATTTCAGTGTATTTTTCTAGATACAATGAAATATTTCACAATAAAAGTGAATAAACCTACTTAAATTCTGAGACAATATTCCTCATTACATTTAATTATAGACCACATAGTTCAACCACAATAGTTAGTTAATATTTATAGGAAATTGAAAAGAATCCTTGTTTCAGCTTACCAGCTTCATCCAGCCATGGATTTAACAACACAACAATTAATTCTACAATCATATTCAATTTAAGAATAGGTAATAAGGATATAAAGGTTTATAGATTAAAAACAAAATGGGATCTTTAAAAGTGAATTTGCATTTATCTTAAAGGATCAAACTTGTGTTTTAGACTTCTACTAATATACAAATATATTGTGAAATTAAGATCATGTTTGATATTCAAAGGGGAGAGATTTTTTGCTGGATAGTTTAGTTATTTAATGGAGGGAAAAATCAGATCAATAGGCTTAAAAGAAATAAATAGCCTAAAATAATATAACTTTAAAATCATAAATTAGTCTAGGGGTATAGATCAGTAGTGGTAGAGTGCTTGGCTAGTATAAGTGAGGCCCTAGGTTCAATTATCAGCACTCTAAAAATGAAAAAATATCATTAAATATGAAACATAAATTAATAATTCCTTGATCCCATAACCAAACACATCAACACTAGTTATTAAAGGAAAATCAATGTTAAAAAATCATAAAACTTATGTTGTTTTGGCCACTTAATATTTACTTAAACATTCAAGTTATGGTGACTGTATTTAATATAGTAGACTGTATTTAATAATGAACTTTTCAAAAGTTCATTGATTCAAGATTCTAAGATAGATTGGGGAATAGAAAAGGTTATATATATATATATTCACACATATACGATACAATCTCCATTAAAGTGATAATCAGAATAGAATTTTTTAAACTTTTTTTTAGTTGTAGATGGAGACAATATCTTTATTTTATTTTATTTTATTTTTTTATGTGGTGCTGAGGATCGAACCCAGTGCCTCACTCACGCATGCGAGGTAAGCGCTCTCCCACTGAGCCACAATCTCAGCCCCAGAATAGAATTTAAGAATGATTTTTAAATGCTGATATATTGTGTCCTAAGACACAAGACATTGATACTAAATGCACATAAATGTAATATCAGGAATCCAAATTTTCTAAGATAATACAAAAAAATTGAATAATATCACTTATTCAAAGTAATACCTTTGCTTCTTTTATGAAGCAGGGAAGTTTTTCCTAAAAGTATCATAGCAGTTTGTATATGAGATGCATTTACCCTATCACTGTAAAATTTTATATGTAAGTAGGTATTCAAAAGAGATGTTGCTTAATGAGGCCATTTTGCATGTAACAATTTCCGATGTAAGGATTGAATACAATGAAGGTGGTTGTGGAAAGAGAAGTGTATATTCATGCTCTTTTACTTCCTACATGATATCTACAAACATCACTTTATTGTTCACATTGATAGAACAGCACAAGAACAACTTCAGTTGCCAGATGGGTATCATCATCTTCAGTGTACTGGATAGGGAACTCAGGTTTACATATACCCAGAACCATGCTCATGCTTATGTAGCTAAGTACTGATGAGGGCGGATTGTCTAGACTTAGAAGCCAGGTGGATTTGGAATTCATTATTTTAATAGAATACAGTAAAGACATTTTATATGCACATATCATACATATATAATTCATACTAGAGAAGCAGAATAGAACAATATCTAACTGATTTGTTTAAAAAGAACACCACAGTGACTGGGAAATATTTATCCTCAAATATCAGAGTTATATATCTGTTTTATGATCAAAAGTGTAAACACAGGAATTTAGAGCTTTTCATGGCAGAAATGAAGAATTTTAAAAGAGAATTATTGGAGGGCTGGAGTTGTGGCTCAGTGGTAGAGCACTTGCCTAGCATGTGTGAGGCACTGGGTTCAATTCTCAGCACCACTTATAAATAAATGAATAAAATAAAGATCCATCGACATCTAAAAAATTTTTAAAAAGAGAGAATTATTGGAAAATAGCATAGCAATCCCACCCCCTCAAAAAATCCTAACCTCCATCCCCCTGCCCCCCACAGAAGACAGTTTTCTAATACTGTATAAAAACTCTGGACAATAAGGAAGGGACTTAATTAATTGGCTCCCTCTTGGAAGGAATTCTAACTCTACAAAAATCTATCTTCTAGTTTGGTGATGGAGAGACTTTATTGGTAACTACTTCTATGCTAACTTTGACTAGTAGAGAAAAATTCTGCATTGCATACACCACAGAGACATTGGATGAAAACAAAGGTTTCAAGCACTTTAAAGAGAGAAAATGATAAGCTGGGCTTGGCGTCACATGCCTATAATCTTAAACACACAGGAGGCTGAGACAGGAAGATTCAGGTTCAAGGCCAGGCTCAGCATATTAGTAGGGCCCTTAGCAATATTAAAAATTATATATAAAAAAATGAAAAGCTCTGGGGAGAGAGAGAATGGGAGAGGAAATGAAGAGAATGATGAGCAGAGTTGGGTAAATAGTCCAGACTTTAAATAGGCAGCTCTTTAGATTTTAGTAGTAAGTTATCTAAAGACTTCATAAAAATATAACTGAGAAAGAACATGAGAAACTGAAGAAAAAATTATGACTCTACTATTGAAAACAGACTACGCAGCAAATAGTAAAAGAAACCTAAAGAAAATAATTTCCTTTTACAAATAGCATATGGTCTTAGGTCCTTAGATTAAAAAAAAAAAAAAAGATGTACAATAAAAGATGAGCATGAATGACCAAACAATACATTAGGCATTTGTGAAAAGAGTTTGAAGTGTGAAAAGTCAAGAATATGCTAAGATGTTCCAAATAAAAAATGATTTTACAATTCTAGCTGTGTTAAGAAAAGAGATAATGCCATCACCTGAGGGAAAAAGAACTGCTTGTCTGATTTTCTTGTTATTGTTCTTTATCTTCCCTATCAAGGAAGTTCATCAAATAAGAGCAAGTAGAACAAACCATTTTGATGTGGATCTGGGATTTACTATTGTACAGAGGGACGGATTGATGATGGATACATAATGAGAGAAAAATTCCAAAAGGTCCACTTTGGTCTGCTGGATCAATGACCTATGGACACTTAGACAAGAAAGCAGTAATTATCAAATGCCAGATGCTTTCACTAGGAATATCCATTTTGTGTTTTTGAGATTATTAAACTGGATAAGAGTATTTGGTTTATAATGTATCTTAATTTGACTGATGTATCTCAAAAGGTTCTTTATTAAAACTTTGTGTGGAATATATAAAAAGGATGATTTTAAGATAAAACATGTTGATTGCTTTTTCTCCAAGAAATTTTTTTCCTTTCTAATAGTCCAATTTACTCTGTGATTTAACTAAGAAATGGAACACACACTGAAAATCTGCATCATGTGAAGTTGTAGAAGACAGCTAATAGATGTTGTGGTAATCAAACAGATCTTCAAAAATGTTTTGTTATCCTGAAAAAATCACCCAGATAATACACTGTCTAGCAACAAACAACATAAAAACGTATCTTTAAATTTCAAAATATCATTATACCACAAAGCATAAGTGACTTTAAGAGTGGTATAGTTGAAACAGATAAAAATTTTCCCATATAACCCATAATCTTCAGCAAACTTAAGAAAAACATCATACTTCCTTATTTCTTTTCATTTTACTAAAGGAGTTATATATTTAAAACCTTCTGTATATACTTTAAATGCTTCATGTAAAAATATGTAAGAATTGTAGCTTCATAGGAAACAAGGCAAATGATTACAGAGTTTAGCGAAGTGTGAGCACATCCTAAATAAGTTCCTTTCATAAGTTCCTTTCATGGTAATAATACTATATATAATTTCTTGAGCATGCCTACTGATGAAGGACTTCAAAGGGCTCAAAGGATGTAGTTTTAATGTGTTTTCCTCCATGGTACAAAAAGCATAAACTAATTTCAAAAATTTGTAAGTACTTCAGAGTAGTTTATATAAAGTCATATTACCTTTGATATAAGAAAATAAATTTTTAAATTCATGCAACATGGTTAGAAAAGATATAAGAAAGTCTACAGAGGAGATCATAAAAGAAAAAAAAGAAGACACCATTTAAATTTCTCACCTGCCGAATACCCAACCGGTATGCAACAATGCGATCCACTGCATCAGGGTTCATTTGTGTCCACTGTAGACTGTAGGAATAAACACGGTGTCGGTTCTGCCACACAGGATTATAGGTATCGTAATAGAATTCTGGAGCATAGGCCTTTCCTGAAAACAGAAAATGTACTCAAATGTGAATGATGACATAGTAAATTTAATCATCCTCCAAGTTATCTTTGGCCCAAGTGTCACTTTCTATTCCATATTTTTTAAGCAATTCTTCTATTTGAAAAATCATACTATTAACATCTCATCAATTTTCTGATATGTTTGAGAGTAGACTCAAGAAGGGTTGATGGACTCTACATCTTGTACAACCAGAGAAATGAAAAGTTGTGCTCCATTTGTGTACAATGAATTGCAATGCATTCTGCTATCATGTATAACTAATTAGGACAAATAAAAAGATTACAAAAATTGTTTGAAATATTTGATGAGCAGTGTGAGAAGAAGAGAAGGATCAAGGGTGATCCAAGGTTCTAGGCCTAAGCAATTCTAGGAACAAAATTTCCATTGACTGCAAGGGAAAGCTATGGGAGGATGGACTGGGGGGAGAAGTTCAGGAAAATACTTTTTCAATGATTCCAGTGATTTAAATGGAGACATGCAGTAGAATATTCATCTGGATTGGAGCTACGACGTTGCTAACCATGGGCATAAAAATAGACTAAATTCAAAGTGATGAGGATATGAGATCACCAAGGGAGTGTAAGTAGACAGAGAAGACCAAGGGCTAAGCACTGGGGCAACTCAAGGTTAAAAGTTATGGGAAAGGACAAGAGGCACACAAAAGCCTCTGGTAGAACAAAGAGTGGATAGGAAGGAAACAAAAAAAAAAGTGCTATCTTAGAAGTCCAAACAAAATAGAGTCACTTCTGTCAAACTCTAACCCCCAAAATAAATAAATGCGACTAGGAGTTTATGAAGGAGGGTATCTTACACCTGTATTCCTGACAATAGTCTTCATAAAAGACTGTCAGAACTGTAATCTTTCACAAAGACCAATGCAACCTTATATAGAAAATACTTCTGTAAGGACGTCAGCTCCACACCTATCTGTTTAATCTTGGACTGATGCTACCCTTGATATTGATCCTTGCAGCCAAGTGTTATTGTTTCAAAACATCTTATGTAATCCCTGTCATCTTGCCTTCAAAAAGTTACTTTGCCTCAACCTCTTTTGAATTCACTTGCAATTTATTATGGAATATTTTCCCATTAAAAACAACAACAACAACAACAACAACAAAAATATAGCTCGCAATTCCAAAGTATCATTGTTCTTTGGAGAATCTCTCTCTGATATTTAGTTGAAAAGACAATAATTTAATGACAACAAAAGAACTTTGGTTAATATGGAAGGAACTTTTATTTAGATTTTAAGGAAACTTGAAGTGCATATACTGGATATGGAAAAAACAAACCATCTCAGCTTTTTGTTTTCCCATTGCCAAAATAAAAATTGTGCAGTTCATTTGGAATATAGATCCAATTTTCTGATATCCTGAAACATAGATTATTTTATGACCAATAATATATTTACTTAATAATCCAGCAATACTTAAAGCTTACTAGTGCCAAGTACTGTGCTATTAAAGATACATGATTAAGGGAGGCATGGCTTCACTCCTCCTAGAAATTGGTCACATGTTCTCAGACTTTTCAGATAGCTTTGAGATTCTTTGCAATTGTCACTGGAAAAAATAAATTATACACTTATCATCACTTATTTAACCTGCTTTCTGATTTTTTCTTTCCTAGTTTAAACATTAAGTGTTTTTATGGGTTTCTCACTGTGTGCAGAACCTTTCTTATACAGATTTGGCACATTTCTTCATCATCAATCCCTAAGGGTTGTGGAAGAGGTGATCTAGAAAAATGTATAACAGATGATTAAAGGATGAGTTTTGAACACTAAGAATGGAAATAATAGTCTCTATCACCCCAGAAGAGTTTTACAACAATGTCAGACGAATGGAATTTAATGTTTGGCAGGATTACTAGTACAATTAAATATAGTGAATTAAATATGTGAAGTTTAGTAACACTTGGCAAAGTCTCCTACGTCAACATTGTGTGCATTTTTAAAAATTATCTGTGAATATGTTAAATTGAAAATGGGTCATATACAAAGCATCCCACATAGATTTCTAGAAAAGAGTCATCACATTAATTTTGTTTTCTTTTTATCTTGCATGATATTTTTACTTATTACTAACTGATACCACAATTCATGTTCTAACACTTAAGATCAAATTCTATAGAAGAGGAAAACAATACACTAAGTAAAGAATTAGAATCCAAAATATTTGTGACAACTTGCATTTTAAAATCAAATTTCTCAAAATGGTATCAGGGAGGTGAATTTATTGGTATCTGAGATAAAGAACTATGGGTTTTGATATAAGTAACGAGGGCTGGGGGGTACAGCTCAGTAGTAGAGTGCTTGCCTAGTATGTATGAGATCCTGAGTTCTGTCCTCAGCTAGGCAAACAACAACAACAAAATCAATACCAGTACCTGCAAATGAATTAATGAGCTGGTTAGGAGAGTAATATAGCTTGCTTTTGTTATAGAGACATATTTAGAGTGATGGAGAGGAACATCTAGTGTTTCTGCTTTTGAGTGGGGGTGGAAGTTGTTTTATTATGTAGCCAAAGAAGAAACACAGAGAATATTAGACTCAGTTCTATGTGGCACTTTCTTAAACAAATGAATATTGTATTCAAAGAAAAGCAGAGAAAGCACAGAGTCAGAATTAGGGACACCGAGCAAAGAAAGAAAACAAATCTCCCTAAAGGGGCAAACTGGTAATCAGTGGTAGAAAATATATCAGAAGAAGAAAATCAGACTAAATGTGAATAGAGTTATGAAATAAGATGCATACTAGTGATTTCCTATTAGAAGGATGCACACTTTGACTTAGAAATAGTCTACTAATGATTTTTGAATAAAGAATTGCCTACCTAAGTAGATCATGAATTTCCCTTCAGTAGAAGCATTTAGTCAATACTCAAATAGCATTTAGTAGGACTTATATGAATGCTTGCCCACTGAGACAGGCATTAAAGTACCTTCTAGTCTTGAATCTGCAGGGTGTGATAACATATGTGCCTACTGTCAAGTTGAATTTGATTCCTTAATTAATTTTAGATTACATATGGCTTAAATATGGAAGAACTATTATTTATAAATTATCTCATAACTTCATAAATGTATTACTCTTGAAAGGCCATAGATTTATTTTAAAGGATAATGTTTCAACAAATTTAGTATGCGTGAATAGGAATTCATTTGTAAGGCAGGGCCCAGAAATCCAGATATATTATAAATACTTGAGGTTATTCTGATGCAAGAGGATGCAGACCATCATTTTGAAATGCCTGAAAAAAGGCTAAAATTTGTTTCCTGAAATTATCTTCAAGTCTGTGTGAGAAAAGACATCATAACTAATTCTAGTCACAGAAACATCTCTTTGGTCTTTTTCTCCTCTGAAGCTGGCAGCAGCATGCCTGCTCCAATAGCTGAGATCTCTGGGCCAGGACTGAGATGGGTCATATAAAGGGGCTGGAGTGAAGGAAGATGGGATAAGGACAAGAAATCATATTCTGAGCATTTCAGCAAGTCGATATCCTAGTAGGGTATATGTTTAGTTGACTGCCAGTGGGTGAAGGGCTACATGTCATAAATACAAATTACCTTAAGTCTAGAAAGGTTCTTTATCTTAAATGAACACTTTTAAGGTGATTTATGGTCTGACCTTGAAGTTAAAAAAGATGCTCTTGATCTTATGAATAATGAAATATGATTTTGTTTATCACAACTGATATTTGAGGTAGTGAGGAAATTAAGCTCCAATCTAACCCCCATTTAAATGTTCCAAATTGATGTAATTTACTGTAAAATTCCATAATAATCTTTATATTCAATTGTAGACTATTACAAAGACTTTCCAATATATTTTTTGAACTGGGTGAACCATATGTAATAATTTCTATGGAACATTAGTTTATAAATACCTTATAGGTTAATCGAATGCCTCATAGATAAAGTTAGGGATAGAGTAGAGATGGTAATGACATGGAAGATGATAAACTATATAATCAAATAGAGTAAACATTTGTAAGAATATTAATTTTGCTTCATGAAATTTTAAAAAATAGAGACAGTTTTATTTTTGTTAGGTAATTACATTACCTTAGATTTAAAGGGGGAAAACAATTATTTATATGATGCATAGATAGTATGATTAGTAATAAATACTGGTCAGAAATAATTTTAAGTAGTATGGATATGCTTGCTTATGTCTCAGAGGATATTTCATGCTGAATTTTCTTTGAAAAATTTTAAAAAATGAATAATGAGTTCTAATTTCAATTGAGAAATATATCATAATTTTAAAAGCACATGTTTAATTTTCTTCTCTGATTTCAGAGCCAATCATATTTAATGCTTATGTAATCTCATTTGTAAGAAGTACACAGTAATACCAAGAAAATATCTTAAAATACTCTTAGGCTCTGACAAACAAACATGACATCTGCTGGTTGAACAGAGAAAGAATTTATAATCCTCTTTTCTTTTGTACTTTCTAGAAGTACAAGAAAAAATGTTTCTTGTACTTCTAGCAAGAATTCTAAGAAAATTTTCTTACTCTTTACATTCTAATTTTATTTTTATACCGAATTGTTCCAGTTTAAATCATTTTAGATTAACCTGACCTAGAACTGCATTCTCTATCTAAGCTGGGAGATTATTTTTAGAAACATTATGCATCATTATATATATAGTTCTTGGATTTTAAAATATTCTTAAAATATATAGATGGAAAAGAACTGTGCTGCTCAAAATGTTGCAAAGAATTTTATAAAATACAGGCATTCTATTTTGCAAAAAAGCTTTCAAAATGATTAAATTGAAATGTGAAAATATAAATTCATGCATAAAGTTAATCTAAAATAA
This sequence comes from Geosciurus inauris, assembly GCA_004024805.1. Taxonomy (NCBI): domain Eukaryota; kingdom Metazoa; phylum Chordata; class Mammalia; order Rodentia; family Sciuridae; genus Geosciurus; species Geosciurus inauris. Next base: position 220,582 of record PVHX01000416.1, on the reverse strand, counting down.
TTACTTACACTGAGAACATTTAAAATATGCTTAAGTGTATGAATTAATTTTTAGTAAATTCAATACATTTTTTTAATAAAACCCAAAAGTTAAAGTGTATAATAGTGGTCAAGACCACATATGCTGTTCTTTGAAAGCAATTAACATTTTGGAAAATAGCTATAGGAAGCTAACAAAAATAGCTAAATTTGTTTTAGAAAAAGACTTTTAGAACAAGTCTGCATATGTGAGTGATAGCAGTCAATATTTTACTTCGTAGCAGGGATCTTGATTAGCTAATTCATGTTACTTCCTAGGAAGTGCTGACAAAATCCAGATAAATAAAATCAAGTTTGTTATATTTCAGGCTGCATAGTAGAGAAAAGAAAAGTCTACAAACCACTACTCCAATATGCTTCTTGTTACAACATAGTAACTAAACAATAACAAATATAAAATATTTGCCTAAGAATGTTAGATTACATTATAACAAACCTCTTTTTAGAGATATGTCTAAACTCTCTAAATAAGAAAAGGGAGTCAATAAATAGAGAACTGAAAAACAATGATGCATAAGATTAGGGAGAAAAAGTGTTGCTGGTCTTTGCAATCTGCCAGTGCAAGATGAGAAGTTGGAAATGATACCCCACATAAGACCAAAATTAGAGAAAGATATAATCTCAGACATTGCAGTGTACTAGAAAAAGACTGCCTCTCATCCATACAGGAAGATAATAAAAATATTTATGCTAACAAGAAAAGTTCTTGGCCAGTCATACTGATAGGATGCCTGAGGAGAGCCAATACCACATGGTTCTATAAAGCCATGCACTCAACCTAAAATGCAGTGAAATCCCCCAAATCAAATTCCCTCTAATCCTGGACACACAAGAAAATGTCTCACTGTGTGTGACCATCAAGGCCAATGAGCAGCAGTATTAGACCTTAGATAATAAAAACATGAATTAAAATTCAAACATAATTAAAAGAAATTGAAGTCATACAGTAGACATATAGTAGTATTGTTTCTATAAAACAATAATGAATACTCTTTATTCATATCACAAATAGATTTCATAGGTGTAATTAAATGGAGGGGGGATATCTTATATTTTTATTGATCTTAAAAAAATGATCTTAGTCAAGATGGAATAAAGAAGACCAAAGCATGACCATAGGTGGAGAAAAATCAACCTATCATAGATAATACTTTTGAAACTTCCACAGTATCTCATATAGTTACAGCATATAGAGACATCTTCCCTATTAAACTGTGCACTTCTTAATAATGGACAGTATCATCAGCTCTTACTACAACTGTTGACAAAATGCATGTGCTTGGCCAAACAGGACGAACAGGTCAGTGCTGATTTAGGAAGTGCTTTTTTGATATGATAAGAATTGAATATTTACCCCATTGTTCAGTTATTCATAAATTATTTTTAATCAATACTCCTGAAATGGGAGAAAATATTTTATAATGTATTCTCTGATTTTCATTTCCCTGTGTGAAAAGAACTCCATGATGGCAAATAATTATAATAATCAAAATGGTAGCAAAGAAACAATTCTACAAAACACTCTGCAAACTACAAAAATGATAAAATCTGCTTTAAAACTTCTCAAATGTCTATCACATCTATCATGTTGCATACAATAAGTATACACAATTTTATCTGTCAATTTAAAAACAAACTTTAAGATTTTAAGTAAAGAAAAAGAATGCTTCTATAAAAATGAGAATTTTTCTAGTTTTTAATGTAGAAAATGACATAAATTTATTTTAAATTTTATAATAATACCTAGTGAGAAAGAGGAGAATGGATTGAATGGTTGAGCAGCCCCAGGCAGGAGACCAGTAAGATGATACTATCTATTGGAGAAGAGACATGTGATCTGGGGAATGAAGAAAAGCAGATGAAGTCAAAAGTAATTGCACATAAGCAAATGGTCATCACTGTGCTCTGACTGGATACTGAGGCTGGACTACTACATTTCCAAACTTCAGAGACTGCCTGGATACTCAGTCTACAACTGAGATGGAAAATGACTTTGTGCATCTTACCCTGGAAGAGGAGTAAAGGATGACACTACCTCTTGGGGTCCTATCCTTTTGAAAGCATTTTCTTTTGATTCAAAGCCATGTGAAATTTATTGTCACAAGATTGGGGCTATAGAGAGTACTTTAAGGAGAAAAAAATTTCATTCTGTGAAGTCAAAGGAACAATTTAGGAAAGAATCGACATACTTTGTTTTATATAATAGGAATCTCTGTCACCTACATTTGGCATTTAGTTGTATGATATTTAACACTAGGCTTTATTACATTAGAAGTAGGTATTATAAAAATTATTACCAATTTGATGGATTCTACCCATTTGACATGAAAGTAAATATGAAAACCAATTTTTTTAAAAATAGAAAACATTGAAGTAGGGCATAATAAAGAAACCATTGTGTCTGATACATATCTGAGGATTAAGGTATCACAGCAGCCCTGAAACTGAGTGCCTTTGAGAGTGCTTAACAGTTGATAACTAGTCAATATGTGTGCAGGAATAAGAAAACATAACAACTAATAAAGCAACTGTGAAGTCAAGAATAACATCTCTCACTTAAAAGTTGTTGAGAGTTCATTTTTAAAAAGAAGCAAGACCTGAGTAATAATTTACAACCCAACTAAATCATTTAGAAAGAGTGTCTCTGTTCTTGAGGTACAGTTTTTTCCTTACTGTGTCTTCTCAAGCAGGGATAGCCCATATATTTTCAAATGACTGATTACTGTCACCACATTATTTTAAAACTGCAACATAACTGGTTTTATTCATAGCTTACATGGATCTATGTTCTTTTGCGGAAGTCAAAGCTGTGCACACCACATTAGCATATTGGCTATGACCACAATGTATACTCTTGGAGCATAGGTTTCTTGATTGGTTAAACAACAAAACTATTGAAAATATTGTTCATCTTTATGAATCACAGAGATCTCTACAGAAAACTTTTAAATCTGCCCAGAAATAAGTACAGTTGCTTTGGGAACAACATTCTGATTTCTCTTGTTAGTTATGCATTTTCAAAATAAAACTGCTAAAGAAATAAGCTTTTGGTTCTCCACAAATGATTTTATTTAAAACACCATGCATCAAGTTAGTGCTCATATTTTCTATCTGGCAAACAATGTTAAGAAGAAAAAAAAAACATGTTAGTATCAGTTGTAAAACTTCTAGTCACCAAAACAATGCTTTTGATAAATATTTTTTTACTTTATGAACTGATAGGTTCCTAATATGTCCAAACATTCTTTTTGATACTGGGAATTGAACTCAGGGGTACTGAGCCACATCCTCAGACCTATTTTGTGTTTTACATAGAGACAGGATCTCACTGATTTGCTTAGCACCTTGCCATTGCTGAAGCTGGCTTTGAACTCATGATTCTCCTGTCTCAGCCTCCCAAATTGCTGGGATTACAGGCGTGCGCCACTGCACCTGGCTCAAAACATTTTTATGAAGGATATAAGCCAGTAAAAACATGAAACAAACTTTATATTTATGGCTAAATTCGTAAAAGGAAGGTTAATTAATTAATAATTAATAAACTAATTCATACAAGGAAGGTTGACCACACATCTTTGCCTCATCCCTCTCTTGCAGATTCATCTTTTGGATAATCTACTGTTTATAACCATTACAGTTTCTTTTCTAATGACATCTAATGGTACTACAACAAAGCTTTGTAGGTCAGCATTTGTTGAATAAATGAATCAGTGAACTTTTCTGACTGATTGCATTTCTCTTACTCACATTTTAGTAATTCAGATTGCCAAAACTAAAAGTCTCTGAAACCCTACGCACCTTCATCGCATAAACCAAAATGCTTTCTTTCTGAAATTCCTCTCTGCATTTCAACTCTTATGAAATTTTTGATACTCAAATCATAATTATCCTTCCTTCCTTTACCTAATCTTTCCCTGTGGATAATCAGTTATACTATATAATATTTTGCAATTAAGTAGGAAAATACATTGTAATGTTATACCAACATGTAAGAAGAATTCCACCAAATATTTTCAATATGATAATTTTTATTTCTCACTGAGACCCTTGTCCAAATTTAGACATAACTGGGGCCAATAGACGGTACTGAATAATGCAAAACAATCATTGTTTGTCATTTCAGAATAATTTTGTTTCAATCCTCATCTGCATTGTTTGTTTGTTTGTTTTTGAGAAATAAGGTAATAGAAAAGGGCTCTTTTATGTTTGGATATGAGGTGTCTCCCAAAAGCTCATTTGTGAAACAATGCAAACAGTTTCAGAGGAGAGATGACTGGATTGTGAGTCTTAACCCAATCAGTGGATTAGTCCCTGACTGGATTAACTAAGTAGTAACTAGAGGCAGGATGGGTGTGCTGGAGGAAGTGGGTAATTGCGGGTATGGCTATGGGGTATATATTTTGTATCTGGATTTGAGGTCTCTCTCTCTGCTTCTTTTTTTACAATATTTTTTAATTATACATGGACATAATACCTTTATTTCATTTGTTTATTTTTATGTGGTGCTGAGGATCAAACCCAGTGCCTCACATGTGCGAGGCAAGCGCTCTGTCCCTGAGCCACAACCTCAGCCCCTCTCTCTGCTTCTTGATCACCATGACGTGAGCTGCTTTCCTCTGCCACCCTTTACCGCCATGATGTTCAACCTCACCTTGAACCCTGAGGAATGAAGCCAGCCTTCTCTGGACTAAGATCTCTGAAACTGTGAGCCCTGAAATAAACTTTTCAACCCCTACAGTTGTTCTGGTCAAATTCTTTAGTCACAGTAGCAATAAAAGCTGACTAACACAAGCTCTAAATTAACCCTTATTTTATTTAATACCTCTGCTAAGGAGAAGTAATGGTATTGACCAAGTATAATTTGTTTTTAATAATGTTAGTGCAACAATGAAACATTTGGATGATTTTTGCAAAGAGAAAATAAAAGAGTCGATAATATAAAAGGAATATAGAAGCTGGGTACGGTGGTGCATACCTGTAATCCTAGCACTTTGGGAGGCTGAGACAGGAGAATCACCAGTCACGAGTTCAAAGCCAGCCTCAGCAATGGCGAGGCACTAAGCAATGAGACCCTGTCTCTACATAAAACACAAAATAGGGCTGGGGATGTGGCTCAGTGATTGAGTGCCCTTGAGTTCAATCCTCAGTACAAATAAATAAATAAATAAATAAATATAAAAGTAATATAGCACTTAATATGTTTTTATATTCGATTGTAGCTTAAGCCATTATTTAGAGATCTTTAATAAGCTCATGTCAATATAAATATTTACATATTTGGAAGGAAAACATTAACAAGTGACTCTAAATTGCTCCTTTCTCCCTCATGGATGCTTGAGGTGTTCTTGACCTTAACCAAACCAGTTTGTATCCCAGGCTTCAACAAAATTTTTCCGTAAGGGCTCTGTTATGGTTTGGATGTGAGGTGTCCCCCAAAAGCTCACATGTGAGACAATGCAAGAAGGTTTTGAGAAGAAATGATTGGGTTATATCCTTAGCCTAATCAGTGAATTAGTCTCTGATGGGATTAACTAGGTGGTAACTGGGGCAGGTGGGGTGTGGGTGGGGAAGTGGTTCATTGGGGGCATGGCTTTGGGGTATATATTTGTATCTAGTGAGTAGAGTCTCTCTCTCTCTGCTTTATGATCAAGGTGTGAGCTCCTTCCCTCTGCCATACTCTCCCACCAAGATGTTCAGCTTCATCTTGAGCACAAAGGAATGTAACCAGCACAAAATGGACTAAGACCTCTGAAACTATGAGCCCTCAAATTAACCTTCCAACTCTACAGTTTTGCTGGTTGGGTCTTTTAGTCACAGTGGTGAAAAAGATGACTAAAACAAGGTCCAATAGTAAATAATTTAAATTTTAAATCATGAGCTATAAGGTTCCAACATAACTATGCAACCATACCACCACAGAGAAAAAGCTGCCTTAGATAACCCTGAATGTCTATTTTCCAAAAAAAAAAAACAAACAATATTTATGAACACTGAAATGTGATTTTCATAAAATTTCACTAGCCGGGTGTGGTGGCACACGCCTGTAATCCTAGCACGTTGGGAGGCTGAGATAGGAGAATCGCAATTTCAAAGCCAGCCTCAGCAATGGCGAGGCACTAAGCAACTGGGAACAACAACAACAACAAATTCACATATACAACCCAAGATAAAGTAGGAATTTTTTTTTTTTTTGGTGCCAGGAATTGAACCCAGGGGCACTCGACCACTGAGCCACATCCCCAGCCCTATTCTGTGTTTTATATAGAGACAGGGTCTCACTGAGTTGCTTAGTGCCTCACTCTTGCTGAGGCTGGCTTTGAACTCGCAATTCTTCTGTCTCAGCCTCCCGAAGTGCTAGGATTACAGGCATGCAACACTGAGCGCAGCTTCATTTTTTTTCTTTCTTCTTTGTTTTCCCTAACCATTTAAAATTTTTAAAGGACTGGGGATATAGCTAAGTAGTAGAGTGCTTGCATAGAATGCATGAGACCCTGGGTTATATCCCCAGTACGATGAAAAAAATAAATAAATAAAAATTTTAAAAATCATACTTACCTCGCAAACCATACAAAAACCATTGGCAGGCTGGATTTGGCTCCTGGGCTATTGTTTGCTAAGCTCTTTTCTAAATCATTGAGGATATTAGAGTTCACAATATATTAAGTTATTAAGTTCTTATCTAAGAACTCAGGATATACTGTTGCATCTAACAAAAGTGCCTTTTTCAGGCTCTGTCTGCCAAATCGCTTATTTTAAATAAATATGCAATTTATTTATTTATGAACCATAGTTTCAATAAATAGAAGTTACTAACACATAATCTCAGAGTGTGAAACTGAACGACTCTAAACCCAGATTCTTTGGTCTTATTTGAACAATGCATATTTACCACTCACTCACACCAAGGCTAAAAAGAAAAGAAATATTAGGAAGGTACCTCTAATGAGTTTGGGATCTTTTAGATATAAATGCTGAGTCTATGGCAATTTCTTACTTGTACAATCTGCTATTTATTATAAAGGTGGAGATTGTGAGAGATCTATGATCATTGTGAACTTATTTCGGCAATACAGTCCTTTCTTGTTAGAGCCAAGTGACTAATTGAATCATACAATATCTGAGAAAATATGTATGTCATTTTTAATGAACTAGTTAGCTTGATAATTAAATAAACAAAATGAAGACATGCTTTAAGAGTCTTTTTAAATGTCAATTATTATATATATTTAAAAAATAAATACCTAAACAGCATTTGACCTAAAATATCCCTAAGTCACACAGATCTTTACAAATGCATAAAGTGATGACATAATTTGAATGTGATATAACTGAAAAATACATTCAGCTACACAACAAACATACAGATTCTTTATGTTCTCATTTTTACAGTTTTCAAAATTGGCCAAGTCATTAGAATTTAAAGCATTCATTTACAGCTAAAAATTATTTATTCCATGAGTATTCAATATCCAAAGAAGAAAAGAGACTATGGGAAAAATGAACAAACTGAGAATTTTAAAAGCTCTCAAATGTGATAGCCAGATGTTGACAAATGATTTTAATATGTTTTAGCAGAATTTATTTTTTCTTCTACAGACAGTTGTTTAAAACTAAAGTACCAATTTCAGTTTGCAGATGTATTACAAGCAATATCTTTCTAAAGTTCCCTAGAAAAAAAATGAAATGGATTCAAGGTGTCATTAATGTGTTAAAAATTGAATTATTCTCATAACCTTTTCAGTATTCTAGGCATTATTCTATTATACAGAAATATCAATGTATTAGCTTTTCAATGTTGTGGCCAAAATATCTAACTTGAACAATTTAGAGGAGTAAAAGTTTATTTTGGACTCATGATCTCAGAAGTTCAGTCCATTGTCAGCAGACGCCATTGCTCTGGGCTCCAGATGAGTCAGAATATCGTGGCAGAGTACCATGGTGTGGTGGAGGAAAGCTGTTGGTTTAAGGTAGCTGGGACGAAGAGGGGTTGGGGTGGGAGGGAGCTATGGACAAATATAATTCAGGACATGCTCCTAGCTACCTATTTGTTCTAGCTACACCTATCTGCCTAGTATTACCATACAGTAGTCCATTCAAATTATTAATTATCAAATGAATTAATTCACTGATGAGGTTACCACTCTCTTAATATAATCATTTCACTTCTGAATATTCATGCTGTAACACATGAACTTTTTAGGAGGGACATTAAAAACTCAAACCATAATAAACAGTAAATAAATACTGGTAAATAAAATAATATTTTAAATATATAATGTTTAAAAATTGTTACAAATTTTAAAACCTTTCAAAGAAACTTCAATTAATATGAATATTTCTTTCAATTAAATGATTTTATATGAACTTGTTTAATAACAAACAATGTCTAAGTTTCAAGGTTACAAATTTTACACATACTTTATGAGAATTAATGTTAAGTAACCACTCTGGTATATCCTTTTTTTCTTTAGGATTATTCATAAAAGTCATATCTCTATGTCTTACTTTACTTTCATAAGGTGACTGCTATTACACACTACATTGCCTCTATGCACTGCCCAAAGTATATTTTATTATCCTTTTGGTATTTGCTTTGATCTTCTTCTTTTTTTAAAATAGACTATAAAATCCTGGGACAGATACTTCTTCTTATATTATACTGAACTATCAGTTAAGAATGTGGAGAAAATCAATAGAACTAAGAAAAGAACAAAAACACAAAACACAAGCAAACACTGCTTTTTTCATTGAATGATAAGTTTATCTGGGAGGTATTTTTGAGGGGGTGTCAGAATATTTCAGCTGCATACTCCTTACAGAGATGCTATTAAAATTACATTAATTAAAATTTTGCTAATTGGAGAAATAATTTTAGATTTGATACTATTGAGCACTTGACTGTACAATCAATTTTAGCAGAATTGGAAGACAATCTATTTCATTATTTCAAGGTGTAATACAGAAAATATTTTATCCCAATATCTTTTGGTTTGTTTTTACTTTCATGTATGGCAAATGAAATAATGTCAATTGGATTGTAGTCATACCAATGAAAGTCTTTATAAAATTTTTCTTTAAATTTTTACTTACATAAAAGCTATTTGAATAATCATGGCAGAAACAGACCATATCTTACAATAATAAAACTGATATAGAACAAAATAAATTAATGTGTGTAAACACCCCAGAAGTTCACAAATCTCAATTATCATGCATTAAGCTTTCCTACTTACAACTTGCTCAACCAAGTTAAAAATTGATTAGGACTATTAACACAATCTTCAAAGATATATTTAGAGAAAATGTCATATCTCAGAGTTCGCATGATCAGATGGTATCATGTGCTTCACGTTGTTTATTAAAATACATTAGCATTAATTATGATGGTTATTAAGTAATTAAAATTTTGGAGAGGCCAATTTTCTTTCCTAATTAAAAATCGAAAGATACCTAGAATTGTATGAAAACTATTAATTTAGTCTTTGTACAGTTTACTTCAATAATTTAAACTTCACATGCAAATAATATCTCATTATATTATACAATTTTCCTTTGCAGGTAACTTTTTAAATGATTAGATATTTAGAGAAAATATGTTTATAGAAACATCTACTTGAGGAATTGTTTTAGAATGCACTCAAATTGTCTATATTTAATCATCATTCTACTTCAATACTTCAAATGCAGAATGAACACAATATTCAGTTTTATAAACACTTCTAAAATTGTCTTCTTATATTAAAATTTTAGCTTTTCCCTTAAACTCTAGAACTTAGAGACCATTAAAATAAGACGGAATTATTTTTCCTCAAGGCCCATTGCTAAAAGGCAGAGATTTTGACAAAGATGAACAGATATAAAAACTATAATATACCAAGTCTCCTGCCATTAATTATTATGAAAAAAAGATACTCAGACCAAAATAGGTGGGAAAATAAGGAGGGCTTTCTGAAGTAACATGGTTTAGTCATTATTTCAATCTTATCAGAAAAAGAAAAAAGATCTGCTTTTACCAAACCATATTGGTTGGAAGATAATGTGTTTGTCATTCTAGAATTTTTCCCCAATTTAAAATACTTCTCAGAAAAGTCCATGATGTCATTTGAGAAGAACTCTGTCATATAAAATCAAGATTTCTTACTTACTGCTAACAATTAGTAAATACAATTAGCAAATAATAACAAGATCAATAATAAATACATTTCATTACTGATTACTATTTCAATTGAGTTTTTTGGTTTCCAAAATGACAATTATAAAGTTCACAGGGATATCTGTGGAAATTCAATTAAATCAAAATATACAAATTATTTTTTAAATTATTTAATATTTATGTAAAATGCCTATCAAAGTGCTAGATCAATATGTATTCAATAAATCCCACCCTGTCCTCCCAAAAAAACTCCCCCTCGCCCAAAAATGAAAGGAGTAAAAGTAAAAGAAGTCTCTCTAAGAAAATTTGTATAAGATAGTTTTTGTTAACCAGCCCAGGCACTTGAAGCAATTCTTAAACAAAATATTTAAATTGGTTTCATTTATTTTCTTAAACTTTAATTAAGCCGTTTTCAACACAAGTGATTCCAACACCCCTGACCCCTTTTTAGCATCATCCATAAAAACAAAATATTTATAGAAAGCACTATTGGCTTACACACAAAACATATATAGTTGTCTTGAGCAATATAAAATAAACACACACAGTTACAGAAGAATAACATTTCAATTTAAATGAATAACACTTTTGCTGTAAAACCCTGAGTATATTCTGCAAAAAAAGATGTAAAATATGAGCAATGCCTTTTATGTTTTCAAAATAAGCTTACTTTAGGACTTAGTCCAAAAATTCAAAACGATGATTTGGATTTGATGAAATAATTAGCACTCACACTTGGCATGTAAGTAGGAGATTGCATAGGACTTAAAGAAAGTTTGGAAATAAAAAATATACATGATTTTATTGACATTTCATTTGGAAATATATAAGTAAATGTTATGCATATTAAAATGTTTTAAGCAAAAACAGTCTGGAGAGCTACTCTGGAAATAAAGATGGTTGACCACTGGTGAAGGGAAAAAATTGTACAAAGAGGAGAGAAAGTATATTTCACTTATCTTTTTCCTTGTACTGTGCAGGGCCCTTCACGTATGACCACCACTTTATTGAGTATTTAAGACACATAGAAGACATGTGTTTGGGCTTGCTGTTTGAAAATTATTCTTTTGTAATTTCCCACTCCATACATGGACTCAAGCAAGAAAAAACCTTGAGAGATGAAAATATAATCCCAAATTTATATACGAATCTACAATTCTCAAAAGAATTTCACAATTAACTTACTTTAGTCTTCCCAGAGATGGGGAAGGGCAAACATTTGGAAGGGTATTAACATCGCTTGCATGGCAAATCATAAAAGTTAAGAGTATCAAAATTACTGAACTGACAAATCCCTTTTTATACTAACATCCAACACTTTGGGTATGGCTGCACCTCACTCTACATCCAGCTAAATGGCTGAGCGGGGCTAAAATCCAGACTCTATCACTCTTATCATCACTTGTGCCCTGGCACAGGAACTACATCTACCTAAAGGAAAGAGCTTTCAACCTCCCTAATGCACACACAGATACTGAACAGATTTGTGCATTTCACTAACAGCAAAAGGACCTCTGCTTATCTACTTTGTTCTCTGTGAGCACAGTAACCTAAATGACAATTTTAACCCTGGGACTCAACCATATGTGCCATATTATATCATTATCTGAAAGTAATGTCAACTCAAGAATTCATACAGATAAGGATTGACTAAATCTCTAGAAGGAGAATTACAAGTGTTGTATTAAACATTTAACTTGGTAATAATATACAACAAGCTTAAAATATGTGCATACAGTCTTTCCTAAAGCTATACAGTATCTTGAAACTGAAGAGTTCCCCAGTATCTAAAAGCTTTGTACTCATTTAAAGGACCATTGGTTAGGGTGTGTGCATGGAGGGAGAACAGATGGATGAACTGACCCCAGCAGCTCCCAGGCTGAGGTCTGAATGTTCAATGGTATACTTAGAGACCACATTAACTTCTTGGCAAGTGCTGGGCTGCACATGTGGAGGGTCCATGACTGAATATGAATGTGCTGAATGTCATTTAGACAGGGAGCAAGAGGTGTTCAAGTGAGTTGGAGAGAAGCCCAGAAGGTATGATGTTTATCTTCTAGGAACATCCATTTTCTCCAAAACATGTAACTTGAATTAATAAAGTAGATTTAGATGTGAATAAAGGAAACTAGTTATTAACGCATCATTGTGACTCTCTAAGAATAACTACAAGATCCATGAAAATGATTCCTGGAACATGAAAAGATTAGAACACAAATAAATGTTCTTATCACATTACTAAGAAGCACTGGTTTGGCTCTCACTGTGAAACAAGGATCTGCCTGCAGTTAGATCCTGAGGCTTCTAGGAACTGTCATTTTGATGAGTTCTTTAAAAAGACAAAGTTCATTAGAATGATGAGAGAAGGTGATTTATTAAGTAATACTCACTTAAGTCTGTGAAATTATAAGGCTTTGATCATAGTCTCTAGTTTGAAACTGAAAAAGAATTTATACAACAAAAATATTTATTGATTTTCTCAACTTACAGCCCCATAAAAAATATCCCTGGAGAAAAGATGCCAGATCAGGTTGTGGGCTATCATGTATAGAATCTCTCCTGACCATTTTAAGGCTGGTTTCTGGCATGCCTTTGGAACATGTTCTGCACTGTTCTTATCCATTAATCATCCCTTCAGGGTGATGGACAGAGGCCAGGTGCTTAAATAGATGCTTGGAGGATTGGGAGATGGCTTTGATTCCGCTAAAATAAAAAGTCCTCTGATTCTTTCACAGATTGTTTTTATTACCACTCAATATCAGTTGAAAAATCCAAATATACTAAGTGTTAAACTAGCCCTTAAGAAAAAGAACAGAAACACTACACATGTAATATACTATATATATGTGTGCATTTTCACATGGAGATTTATTTTATTATTCTCTGGTGCCAGTGAATATTAAAAAGGTTCTTTTCTTTCAGGAGAAACTGAAATTTCAGACTGTTTCTTATCCTCTTCAAATTAAATATAATACAGATATCCAAATACCATAAGGAAGTTGTGAGAAATAGCATTGGACTCTTACACCTTTACTTCTTAAGGTAATATCTGTGTTTTCTCTATATTCCATCAGCACTGACAGGCTCTGCTTACAAAATCACCAAAAACATGATCCAGGTCTTTCTAACTCAACTTTTTTTTAAAACTTATTTTTTTAAGTTGTAGATGGACACAATATCTTTATTTATTTTTATGTGGTGCTGAGGATTGAACCTAGGTGCCTCACACATGAGAGGCATGTGCTCTACCACTGAGCTACAGCTCCAGCCCCTTATTTAACATTTATATATGACCTTTGTTTCAAATATATTAGTCAGTTTATAGTCTTTGTGTAACAGTCACTACCTCTTAAAACAAGGAATATAACAGAAAAGAGAATGGTGTTTATAATGAGAGGAAATACTGTGAGGAATAATCAGTTTAGAGGCCCAACTAAAAGAAAATATTTTGAAGGTTAGTAGAGAGGAAAAACAAAGGATTCTTGCAAAACACTTTTTAAAAGTTATTTCATGTGTATATATATGTATGTATACATATATATATATTTTTTTTAATTATGGATCAGCATTCACTTATCCGATAGAACATTTGGCCTTTGTTTTTTTGGGATTGGCTTACTTCACTTAGCATGATATCCATATATATATTAACACAATATGGATTAGAAAAATATATATATATATAAAATATTAGCACTACATACTTTGCAACACTTTCTATTCCCAAGCCTACTTTAATTGGTAAAACCATACATTTACTTGGTAGTACCTCAATAAGGCGTAATTTACTTATAATAACATGCATACCTTTAAATGTAGATTTTGATGAGTTTGCAAAAATATATATTGCTATGTACTGAGTGTCCCAATCAAGATACAGATTTCCATCACTGCACAAAGTTACCATGTGTTCTTTTGCAATAAGTCACCTCCATTCCCAGGCAAATAAGAATGCACTTTCTATTACTAAGATTAGTTTTACCTATTCAGGAGTTCATATAAATGTAATGGTAAAATATGTACTCTCTGTGTCTGGGTCTTTTCAGTCAACATATTGATTTTAAATTCTATTCATCCATAATATTGCATATGTCAGTAGTTCTTTCTGATTATATGACTTGGTAAAATTCCATTTCATGAACAGATCACATGTTGTTTATCCTTCCATTGTTGACATATTTGGGTTGTTTCTAGTTTAAGACTATTACAAATAAAGCTGCTATGAAAGCGTGTACGTTTTTGCATGGACATACATTTTCATCTCTGTTGGGTAATCATCTAGAAATGGAACTAAATCTGTTGGTAAGTGCATGTTTATCAGAAAAATAACAGGCATTTTTTATAAAGTAACCTCATTTTACATGCCTACCAGCAGTGCATGATCGTTTCATTTATTCTACATCCTCACCAACATTTGGTATTATCAGTTATTAACTTTGGCATTATCACATGTGTAGCATTATTTCACTGTAGTTTAAATTTCATTTCTCTGATAACTAATGATGGTAACCAGTTTTCATAAAATTATAGGTCAACTAGTTACTATTGTCTGAAATATGTATTCTAGTCTTTTCCAATTTTAAATTGGACTGTTACCCTTATTTAGTTATAAGAATTGTTTATATACTCTAGATAGAAGTCCTTTTTGTTGTTTTGTTTGTGTTGCTTGGGGTGGAACCCAGACCCTTGCATGTGCTAGGCAAGTGCTCTACCACTCAGCCACACCTCAGTCCCTAGATATAAGTCTTTTGACAGATATAGGTAGTTCAAATATTTTCTTACAGTCTATGGCCTGTCTTTTCATTTCTTAATGATGTTTTTGCAGGAACAGATGATTGTGGTTTTAATGGAATCTAATATTTTTATGAGTGGTACTTTTATCTACTTACTTTTTAAGATATTTTTGCCTTTTTCGAATTTGTATAAATTTTCTCTTGTGTTTTGTTCTAGAATGCTATAATTTATCATCTTACATGTATATCTACAATAAATTATGTACTCCAAGGTAATATGAGGTATTATTTTAGGTTTATTTTTTCCATGTACATTTTCAGTTGTTTCAGCACAATTTATTCAGACAACTCTCTTTTCTCCAATGGTATTGGAGACTTTGAAAAAAAAAATCTCATTTAATCATATATGAATGATATATGTGTCCATAGAGGTCTATTTCTCCATTCTGTATTCTATGCCATTGATCTGATTTTCTTTATACACATATATACATACACAAAATACTCCACAGTATTTGGATTATTATGAAAACATTATTATATAGAAAACATTGAAATCAGGCAGTACAACTTTGTTCATACTTTTGCCTACATAGGTCTCACTAGAGTTGAGTCCTACTTTTCCACATAAAATCTAATAAGCATTTCACTTTCTGCAAAAACAAAAAACCTTACTGGGTATTTAGGATTACATGGAATCTATAAATTGATTTGGATATAATAAATATCAAAACAATATTGATTCTTCCAACCCATGAGCATGTGATATTTCTCATTTAGGCCTTTGTTATTTTATTAGCAATAATTTTTATTTCTCAATAAATATTTCTCAGTGAACATATATTTTATTAAATTTATTCACATTGTTAGCTCATCAGAATTTTTTTTTTACATTTAAGTTTCAAATATTGGTAGATACCACAGTTGGTCCTGTATATTCTTGAGTTTAGCATTCATAGATTTAACCACCTATCACTGGAAAATATTTAGAAAAAAAATTGCTGCTGTTTTGAACATGTACAAACTTTTATTTTTTGGTCATTATTCCCTAAACAGCACAGTATAGCAGCTATTTACATTGTATTGGATAGTATGAAAATCTAGAAATTATTTTAAATATAAAGGAAGATGTGTGTAGGTTATATAAGGGACTTGAGTGTCTGCAGATTTTGGTACCTCTGGGAGCCTTGGAACTATTCCCCTGAAGATACGGAGGAACAATTGTATTTAGAAATATGAATAATTTTTCTACTGATTTTAAACTACACCATTGCTAAATTATGTAGGTTTTCCTGTAAATTCCTTAGAATTTTCTTAAAAACAACCATATGATCTATAAATAAGAGTCTTACTCCTCTTTAATTCATATGCATCTGAAACATTTTTCTTGTGTTTTTGCAAGAATAAGGACCCCAGAATAACATCTGTGAGTGGTGAGAGTGAATATTTTTGTCTTGCTCCTAATCCTAGAACGAAAGTGTTCAATCATCAGATTATTCACTGTGATGAGCATCTTATATGGACTTGAAATAATGTATAGTTTATAATGTTCAATACAGTGTCCTCTAAAGTGAATTAATATAATTTGCTTCATAGTAGTTACTATTTCTAAAGCTTCTGTGATTTTCTGTCTATATATTCTTCCAGTAATTTATAGATAAGTATTAAAATGTTCAACTAAAATTAAGAAAGTCTATTTTTCCTGGTAGTTTTTTTTTTTTTACATGAAGTTTGAAGCTCTATTACTAGGTGTACACATATTCAGAACAATTATGTCTTCTTTGTAAATTCTTCTTGTGTTATTATTAAATGTGGTTCTCTAACTCTTACTGCTCAGTGTCAGGAAATCTACTTTTTCTAATAATCAGTTAGTTACAGCCACTTTCTTATCTGCTTGTTTGCATATTATGTAGTCCCCCATCCTTTTCCTTTCAGTCTTTTTGTGTTTTTGTATTTGAACTGTACTTCTGTTGAGCAGCAGGAGGTATCTTGTAGATAACTTGCTTAAGAAAGAAAATTCAGTCCTACACTTTCTGACTGCCAACTGGAATGTTAGGTTCATTTCCATTTAATGTAATTTGTAATAAAGCTAAATTAGAGTCTACCATTTTGCTTTTTGTTTTCTTTGTCCTTTCAGCATTTTGTTCATATCTTGCTTTTTTTCCTGTGGTATTTTGAGTAAATTCAAATATATTTAAGTCGCTTTGATGAATCACTTTAAAAGAAATATCTAAGAATTTTTGTGTGGCTTAAACCAGGCAATTTTAACGTATCTCTTCTACTTAGAGTCAATATTGTACCTCTTAATATATCACACTTCACACTTCTCTGAGGTCCTCATTCACTTCTCACTTCCCACTTCACAAATGTTAACAGCACATTTCAAATTAATCTCATTACTTGAGCTATTGTTGTCAGATTTGATTTCTAAATACATATGAACCCTAATAATATGTTATTTTTTTTTAAAAAAACATTTTTCTTAAAGGAGCAGATATTAAATATTTTAGGCTTAAATGAAAGAATTGCTTTGCATCAACTCACCTCTGCTGATGTGCTACATGCGCCCTACATAAACAGTGTGGAAATCTTGTTCCAACTAACCTTTATTCACAAAAACAGTTGACAGGCTTCAGGCTGTGAGCACTGTTTATGCAGATGTCTATTAGGGAAATCACAAGACAAAAGAAACATTTTTTCTTTTATCTTTACTCATTTATTTACTCTATCTTGTTTTCATTTATTTTTATATATCCTTATTTCCTTTGACAACATTTCCTCTCACTAAACAATTATCATTTGTCAGACTGTATTTTTATGGTACAGTTTTGTAATCTACCAATTTTTTAGCTTTAATTTTTCATGAAAATACACTTATTTGACTAATTTTTCAAGTATATTTTCACTGAATATAAAATTACTGTATTATAAAATTGATGGTCTTTTAAAAGACACTTAAAAATTTAAAAAAAAATTTAAATTTAAAGTTTTTCCTTTGCTTTCTGTCTTGCATTATTCTTAATGAGAAAGTAATTGTTATGCATAACATCAGAATATCATTGTTCTGGTTGCTTTCAGGGTTTGCTCTTTTCTTTGGTCTTTCCTGCAATAAAATTTATGTGTACCTTCATCTGATTTTCTTTGTACTTTTCTTGTTTTCTGTACCATGTATACTTGGGGCCTTAAGTGTTTCATAAATTTGGAGAAAACTTAAGCCATTTTTAATACATTTCTTTTAATATTTGAAGATGGTACTTCATTATCTTCTTGCATATCAAGTTGTTGGAAGTCTGATATGAGTATAATTCCCAATCCTATATAAATGATGGACTTTGTCTCTATGGAAACTTTCTGAATTTTCTTTTTGTCCTTGATGTTCTTAAATTTCATTAAAAATCAGTAGAGCACAAAACCTAACGTATTGTTCCTAATGTATAATTGCTGCCACATGAGCCCTTTCACAGAGGCCTAGCTCTTTTCTCTTTCAAATTAAAAAAAAAGTTGAGTTATTATGCCTTCATTTCATTTTATTTTCCTATTTGATATCCTCCTTCTGGGAATCCTATTAAGCACATATGTATCCTGCTGCTTTCATCTTCCATGTCTCTTAAAGTCACTCCCTCTTGATATTCTCTGCTGGGAGGTTTCCTCAGCCAGATCTTTCATACTCCTAGGCCACATCTATTCTGTAAATTTAATCTAGCAATATAATTATTAAATTCAACAATTATATTTTTATACTTATTATCACTAAATGGTTTTTCTTCACCACTATTTTTTGTCACATTTTTTGTATCTTCCCTGCTTTGAGGATGAATGCTATGTATTCTAAAATGTTATTCTGTTTCTTACTATTCCTGTCCAATTTGAAATAGATAATTTCATTTGTCTTCTTTTTTTCATAATAATTTTATTCTGGATTTTGTTTTTAAGTCCTATGAGAACCTCATCTGCCTTGGCTGGCCCGCCTGTAAGAGTGAGCATGGCCTAGGCTCTTGCTTACATTCCTCTGGGTAAAGGGAAAGGTGCTTCAGAATGAGAGGTATTGGTTGCAGTATCAGTTCATCATTCTCTATCTTCTTATCCCTCTGAAGCCAAGTCATTGTCCAGTAGCTGCAGAGGGGAGGGGCTGCACCCAGGGGACTAGAGCAGGCTTGGCAGGCACCAGCCACAGTGGCGTGGGCCTGAGGTGTGGCAAGCCAGGACATGCTAACCGTATTTTCCCAAACCCTCATTAGCATAGATTTGGACCAACAGTGTTGACCCTAATGCTATATGAACCTCTAGACTAGTACACTCAAGTGACAACCCCTATTAGGTACACTCTTGCCCTACGAGAGCTCTATCTCTTTATTTTCCCCACAAAAATAAGTCCAACTCTTGTAATCATTCTTCAATTGTCTATGGATTTCATTCTTCAATTTTGGTAGATAAGGACTCAGAAAGAAGAAATTGGCAGTGAGCTTCTGGGCTCTGCTGCAATGCTAGAGGGCACAGCCCATCATTAAGAGTTGCAACATGTCAATCAATGGTAGTGGAACTAAAGAGCTTTGCAGACTTAGCCCCTCAGATCAGAGGTCAGCAAGCATCCTATGCCTTGATTAGGTGTTAATGCATTGCAACAGGCTTTCTCAGTTCCAGAGGCTTGTAACTCATGCAGACTCAACCTGCCAGTACAAGTGGAGAAATTCTGGTTTGACCTACACCCTTCAAAAATTTTCTCCATCCAGTATGCACAATTTCTAATACTCCAGCTTCAGTTACTGCTCTTATCCTAGGGTTGTATTTCTCTCAGGAATGGTCAGTTTGAAGGATTATGTGTTGGGATGGGGAAAGAGGAAGAGAAGAAACTCCAGGAGCCAATCACCCTGCCTGCCCTTATTGGCGTACACTGTGCTCTCTAGCCAGGCTCTATTCTCTCTCAATTTCCCCACTAATATTTCAAGTTAGAGTAGATCCTTCTTACTCCATAGTAGAGTTATATAATCACTTACCCAGAATAATGTACAGAAGGAAAAAATTCACCTTTAATACAAAGTCCTCTCTTAGACTACCCCCAGAATAGCTTCTTTTGTACCAGTCTAATAATCTCACTACACTTCTCTCTCCCAACCAGAACTCAAGTGTGTGTTGATTACTGACTACATCTCTGAGATCAGTCATCCCCTACTCAATCTCCAACATTTTTTGGTAGTATTGTTGTGTTGTGTTATAGAGATAGAAAGCAACTTGTCTGTGGCTAAATCTGGAAATCCTCTTTTCCTACCTTTATATAATCATAATGTTTTCCATTTAAATCATTTCATATTGATTAGCTTAACTGATACTCCTAAAATTATGTGAATCATGTGAAGCATATTTACCATTTCCATTTCTATAGCTAAATTAACCAAGGTCACAAATTAAATGGCCTGTACAAGCCTGAACTATTAAAAGCTATCAATATCTTTCTTTCAAGGGACAACTATCCTTAGGCAATGACCAAGAATAAAATCCACACCCACAATAAATTATCCAGAAGAGTTCCATCAGAACCAAGATAGTTTACTTCTATGCTTCATGTTTTAATATGATACTATGATTTCTGATATGACATTTCATTTACAACTGTGACAGGCTGTGGTAGTTAACTCAGGTTTCCATAAGAAAATATGATACACTGGGTGGCTTAAACAACAGAAATTTGTTTTGTCACATTTTGCAGGTTGGCAGTGTGAGATCAGGGTGCCCATATGGTTGGCTTCGGTGAGGGCTCTCTTGCTGAGTTGCAGACAGCCACCTTCTCGCTGTGTTGTCACATGGTGGAAAAGAATAAGAAATCAAGTTTCACTTCTTCTAATCCTATCAACACAGGGGCCTACCCTCACTTAACCCTAATTGCCTTCCAAAGCGCCCCTCTCCAAAGACCATCACACAGGGACTAAGGCCTTCAACATATGAATTTGGATGGGGATAGGAGTCCATCCAAAGCAGAAGCCACCCCAAATTTTTTTGTCTTGTGTCATTTCTGGATGCACCTAGACTTTTAATTCTTTCTTCCTGAGTCATCCTAAGCCAATTTTATCCTGAATGCAATTAACAGTTTTGTTACCTGCCCTCTGCCTTTGGCCATATTTCCATATTTTGATATTTACCTCTTTTAAATGTACTTTAATTTTGCTAAATTGAATTAATTTGCATATTGACCATATTATTTAACCCTTACAAAAGAATTTATACCTAAACTCTCTCTGGTTTATTGAGAGTTTGTGGCTCAGTTGTAAAGCATTTGCCTAGCACATGTGAGGTACTGGGTTCAATCCTCAGCACCACATCAAAAATAAATGAATAAAATAAAGGTACAAAAAGTTACCTCATTAAAAAAGAAATTAGCATATCAGATAAAACAATGATTTTCTTAATTTGTCTATATTTTAAACTACCTGAAGTTAATAAAATATAAATGCTCAAAATCTAAATTAGATTAATTTTTGACATTGTAATGTTTTAGTTTTTAAAGGAGTCTAGTGGATCTTGATAAGAAACCTGCTTTGAATTTTTCATTGGAGAAATCACACAATTTTATAACATAGAAAATGAATGATATAGAGAATTTAAGAAGCCATCAAATTGCTGTGACAATAATGAAAAATTAAATTGGGGTTTTTATTTATATATGATATATTGATTAATCATGATATGCTTCCTGGAAAATAAATAAAATTTGTCTAAAATATCATATAAACTTAGAAATATAGTAAAATTATATATTTTAGTAATTTTTTTCTCAGTGATATGACTAACTTCCTTGAATAATACTTAGATTTATCACTACTTTTTATAGTTCTATGTAGGCTTATTTATGTTTTATCCGTCTTAATTATCCAAAAATTTATTTAGCACCACTCATAAAATAATCACTGAGTTGTGTCAAAAAGATCTTGAATTATTTTAATCTTAGCTTTCTGAGCCTCAGTTAATCTATCAAGGGAAGGCAATCCCATCTGTTCTGCATATGAATCAGGGTTTATTGACATGACAATATATATAGAATCACATTATACAGTATAGAGTACCATACATTAAGATTTATTAGGAATTATTATGCATTTTCTGCTCAAAGTTATTTGCTATTATACAACCAAAAGGAAACTATTTTAATATTCTAAGTTTGGAAGCGATTCCTTCCCCATTTCTTCTAGGTAAGAGAATACTCCAGCCAATAGTTTGACTAGTCTTGTAAGACCCAGAATGGAGGATCTAGCTAAGTCACTTTTGGACTCCTGACACACAGAAACTATAAGATGACAAATTTCATTGTTTTAAGATGTTAAATTCATAGTAATTTTTTATGCAGAAATTAGTAAGCAATATAGTACCCTCCATTTCATTGTTCTTACCAATAAAATCTTTTAAGAGTCCATGATTAAATTTCTTTTTACCTTATCTTTTAAAATTATTCTGACTCAAAATGTTCATGGCTACTGAAAAGGAGTTTGACTATCAGTAATGATATGATGGCTGCAGAGATAAAACCATAGATCTAGGAATTTCCTTGACGATCTCAATTTGTCTTCATTGCAATGTTTTCAATTAAAGGGATCTTAAAATACAGATGGGATAAAGTATGATTTAATCTTTTTATAATAAAATATATACCCATTATTTCAGATAAAGCAATATGATTAAATTATGTCTAAAATTATTGGGAAGCATCCCCCCAAAGAGTATGATTTTATGTCTGCCTGCATTGTGGAAGTAATTGTTAGAACTTCAGTAGCCATTAGGCCTATGAGATGGAAGAGCCCTAATGTCTGCAGATTCTGTGGGACAGAGCCATTACAGGAGTATCAGAAATGATACATTGGGACCTTAACCTTAGTGAAATAATTTTCTGTTATATTTAAATTATGATTACTTGGAACTTATTGATATTTTAAGATGCTCTGTAAATATTGACATATAATTAATTAGTGAATCATAATATAATATTATCACAGCCTGCATCTCTCCATCTGATTAAAGATTAACATAACTCTGGTAAAATCATACACAGAGGTCACCACAACTCTAGAAGATGAATACCCAAAGGACCATATTTCAGAGTAAAATACCTTGTGGGTAAACAAAGGTACAGAGTCCAACAATGTGTAATGATTTGGTGGAAAGTAGCAAAACCTAATTTAAATTGCATTTGGATTAGTAAAACTGGGTGAGAGCTAATGTGTTATATTTTCATTAGGATATTAATGAATGGATTGAAGACTTAACACATCAAAAAATTTGCATGTCATCCTATTGGCCCTGCTGAGCATGATTGTTTCTCACTTAAGGGTAAGGTAGGTTGTTCAGGAGAATACATCCCCAAAATATGGAAATTGGACTAAAAGAGAAAGGGGCTGCAAATTCAAAGATCAGATACAAAGTTATATCCCAGAAGAGAATATACAAGACCTAAAACGAGCAATAGAAATCAAAATGAAATAATTGCAAGATATTTTGTAAATGTAAAACTGACAATGTTTTTGAAAAAGAGTGTTTATTGTTCTATTACTGGTTTCTAATATAGTACTTTATACCTAGTAGGTACCTGTAAATAGTTGTTAAATATTTCCCCAACTGTAAAAATTTCATCAGCTGAGACACAAGTACACAGTGGTTGTTTTATACTTAATATAATTTGTGGCTTACACAATAAAATATAGAATATATATCCACTATTGGAAAATACATCATTCTTTCATATTTTTAATTTAAATTAATTTAAATTAAATTTAACTGTATGCATGTACTTTCTGGAAGTTAGAAGGGTGCTTCACTTTTACTTTATGGGCTATATAGGGAATGTTGATTGCAATTTTATTTTGTTCTTATTTGCTTTGATCTATAACCTGGTATAATAAATAGCAATGCTTGAGCTGGGGATATAGCTCAGTTGGTAGAGTGCTTGCCTCCCAAACACAAGGCCCTGAATTTGATCCTCAGTGCCAAGAAGAAAGAAAGAAAGAAAGAAAGAAAGAAAGAAAGAAAGAAAGAAAGAAAGAAAGAAAGAAAGAAAGAAAGAAAGGAAGGAAGGAAGGAAGGAAGGAAGGAAGGAAGGAAGGAAGGAAGGAAGGAAGGAAGGAAGAGAGAGAGAGAGAGAAAGAAAGAAAGAAAGAAAGAAAGAAAGAAAGAAGCAAGCTTATATTGTCACAGGATAGTTTCTACATTTTATCTAAGTAACTCATCAAAAACCATAAAAGAAAAATTCTTTTGAACATCTTTTTTTGTCTAACTTGTTTATCCACTGACACAAAAATTCTAACAAATATTATTAAAAGCAGCATGTTAAAAGGAAGAAATTCAGAGAAAGAATGGTTAGTGGAATCATAACTGGAATAATTTAGAACTGATTTCTCAATTGCTAAATATTTAAGAATATCAATAAGAACAATTCAAAGATATAATTTAAAAAACTTTATACTTAAATGTGGTATTTTATTACCAACATCCTAGTTCTTCATGTTGAGGAAAGAATAGAAGTTTATCTTCATCTTAATTTCTGGTACTATCAATAGAATCTGCTCACAGATTCTCATTTGGTTTGTACATCAATCTCTGGAAACTTCTTGTCTGCACTGTTGTGCAACTGGTATAACATTTCAATTCTATGGCATTGCTTGGGGTCTTTGCTAATGGGTAGCTTAAACCAACACAGTATTGATAATGCAGGTGGTCAGTGAAACCTCCCAGGTCATTTTTTCTCACTGGCTATCCTTCCTACATCTATAAGCTTGTTCCAATTAGGTCTTCAGGAAACATGAACAACCATGGCCTACATTTGTGCTGAGTTGTGAAAAGCTGCACCCCCAGGCCTCAGCACTCTAACCTGCTTAGTGTGACAGAGAGGCAGATCCTTGGTAAAGCAGTTCTGTTCATCTTATAGCATTTTAAAGGGAGGAGTTCCTTGAAATAGCAAGTTCCACTATCTACTAGTTATCTAAGACTGACATAAAAGATCACTGCAAACTGGGTGGCTTAAAAAAATATTCTTTCATTGTTCTGGAGGCTAGAAGTCTGAAGCCAGGGTCTTGCTGGGCCAGACTTGCTACAGAGGCTCTGGAGTTGAATAAATTGCAGCCTCTTCTAGCTTGAGGTAGTTCCAGGTGTTCTTTGAGCCACAGCTATACCACTTTAGCTCACATTGCCTACTTCTCTGCTCTCCAGCTCCCTCTGACTCTCTCTTCTGAGGATACAAGTTACTGCATTGGAGCCCACCTAGAAGACCTAGGAGATGTTCCTCCTCTTAAAATCCTTAACTTGGTCACATTGGGCCATGTAATATGATATTCATGGATTCCAGGGATTAGAATATGTTTTGGGGGTCCTCAGCTCATTACAAAATACATGATCTGTTTCCAAATTGAACTACTCTTTCATCCTCACCACATTTCTCTTTTCTTAAAAAACTTTTTTTCAGACAGTTTTCTTTCATTTGATCAGTAAATCTTTTGCCCAGCCATTTAATTGCTCCAGACTACTGAGTTTTGTTTTGTTTTGTTTTCTGGATCAAGCTATGCTACCGTATTACATAGAATGATATTCAACCATGCCATGCAAGGATAAACTTAGGTCTTTTAGAACAATTAAGAATTTTTTTTCAAAAGGTGAATATTGGGCTATTTTGAACATGTCATAAAGTGAAATTCATGCTGCTGTTGAAATCTGCTGTGATGGTACAGATCTACCTATTAAAATACAAATGTTTATATCTATGTGTTGATACATAAACACATTTGGATGAGTACTTGAATGTTCATAAGTTAATTATAATAATTAATTAATATGTCACATTACTCTTCAGAATTTGTAAAGATTCCCATAGAGAAATGGGGGAATGGTCTCTGGATTCCTACAATAGCACACAAAGCTTACTTAAACCATAGAAAATTGCTATAACATTACCATATAAAATGTAAATAAATATAAAAACACAATATTTTGTAGTATTATACTTAATATTCTCTAACATGGACAGTGAACTAAAAAGTAGGTTGGTTATTAGCTCCTATTTTCATATTACCCAAATACCTTGGCCTACTGTCTTATTTTGCCTAGCAGGAAAATATTTTCACTTCCCCTCTAATGTCTCAGTAAGAACAATCCCACTTTCTCACCCTCATACTCTGACATATCACAAACACATGATAAATAAGGGAAAAATGGGAATGAGGGTTTCAGCTTTCTTAGAAACGTAAAGTACAGATGTTATTGCCTTGTAGTTCAATTCTGTATGTTCTGGAGTGTACTGAGATCAAGTCTCCTTTTGAATACCATAAAACATTCATGGGAAGTGAATAAAAATATCTTGAATTTGGTAAAGTAATTATGAAAATAAAACTTTAAATTTTTCTTCATTAATTTAGGTTTTAAAAGTAAAAAGAATTATCTTCAAAGGTCTGTTTTGTGGATAAAGAATATCTGCATCTTTGAATATTTTCTATTCCCTAGTAACTGTTAGTTTCAAAGAATTTTGAACTGTGGAAATTCATAAGGAATACTACTTCTGATATATTGTGGTAGAGGAAATAAATAGTCTTTCAAAGTTCTTTCTACATACTCCACAAACCAGATTCTAAGAAATCATCTATTCCTATACATATTTTCCTGGATTATATTGTATTTGGAATTCAATTGCTTCCTTTTATCTTTTTCAAAACAATATTTAATTGTATGTGGAGACCTTGAAACAATAAGGTTGCCATGAAGATTGAAAAGTGAACACTGGGAACAAATTAATGCATGGGACTGCTCTTTCTCCCTCCATGAGGCAATGCAGAATGGTTTTATTCTTTTCCATAGCTATCAAATCTACTTGTGGCATCCCATGGATTTGGGGTGGGACAATGAAGCTTAGTGTTTCTTCTGGTCTCAGCTTGTCTTCCAGTTCAAAATTAGAATTTGGATAACAAAGAGAGAGCAAATAAAAATCTTGAAGAACAGCATGGACCTAAACCTTCTAGCCAAAAGGTAGGACACAATGTCATCATAGAGAATTACAAAATGGGCAAGGCCAAAAAGTTGAAGAAAAGGATGTAGTTAGTTTTAAGGAGTATTTCTGTTTTGGAGGATTCATGAGTGAAAGCAAGATGCTCTATTTATATTACTATGTGAAAAAATAACTGCCTTTGAAGAATTCTTATTGTTACGGAAAATAATGCATGAAAAAGGATTGAAAGTAAAGGAGGCATTTAAAATGCCCACTGAGTAATAAACTACATTCTTTTTCCCTTGTAAATATTTCTAAATTAGAAGTTAGATCATCAGGTAAACAGCAGTGTCCTAGGAAATTCTGGCTTTGCATTAATAGTCTACTTTAAGAATCCAAATAGGGAAACCTTATAGTGAAATAAACCTTAATGAAAAGCATCGTGAAACCAAGATGTGGCTAGATGCAGCTGCCAATATATTCATGATCTTTGATAAGTCAGGCACATTTTATCTCTCTAATATTTCATTTCAGGAGGCAAAACTAGCTCAAGCCAAGTTATATTCAGAGAGTTCTCTCATAAGTAATAACACAAAGAATTCATAGGATTAGTGAACAATTTTTATGTCTGGACTATTTTAAACATTTTTCATAATGTTCAGTTTCTTTTTTTACTAACACAAACTATTGTAACTAATGTTACCTAGGATAAAATAACAATGAAAATGAGTATTTATTTTAATATATGCTCAAATGCAGGCTCAAAAATAACATATTCACTTTAGTATGTAGTTTATTAATGTATTTTTTAGAGTATGAAAGGCAATACAGAGGAAACACTAAGAAGATAATGACCTCAAAATTATCTGCACTTCTTCCTAATTTATTATATGCTAGATACAATTTATTATTTTTGCCTTTTTTCCAAAAAATTTGGGAAAATTTGGCAACTCAAGGATAAAATGGAGAGTCATTCTACATTGAAATAAATAAATAAACAAAACAAAATGCTCTTGCTTATTAAGACAATCAGAGCAGATATCTGTTTACATTTTGCAATCTGAGCTAAATAATGCTAGTTTCAAAATTTTCTACTTCATTACTAATATACTAAAAGTAATCAACCTCATCACTCACTTTATTTGAATTCCAATAAATTTCTATGTAATTTTATAGGCACAGGTACTGTTTTAACTACTAAAATAGATTTGCCTTGAAAATAAACTAACAGAAGCTCTAACTAAAGAAATCCAACTGCTCATGGTAAAACTGCTCATGAAAAATGTCTTCTTTCTTACAGTGATATGGGCCTAAGGTCTCTTATTCTAAGAATATAAAATGCATAAAAAGGCAAAACTCTTAGAATCCTACCTGTAACAAGAAAGCTGCATCTCCCGGCTCCAGCTTCATTTATGATGCTACAGTTATAAACCCCATAGTTTTCATTGGAAAGACTCTTCACTGGGTATTCTGTGTACTCCTGAGAGTCAAACTGACCCGTCCGTAATAACTTATTGCCCAAGCGCCACTCATAGGTCAGCACTCGTATTGGATAGGCTCTCAGCACCCTGCAGCTCATAGTGACACTTCGGTCCTGTCCTTGCCGGATTTCCAGAAATGCTGGTTCCACAGCAGGGGGATCTGTAGAAAAGATATATTAAAGTAGATGAATGAGTCTTGCAATAAGCCATTTATATTGGCTATTCTTATAATGAGAAACTATTCTTAAGAATATATTCCACAGGGGCTGGGGTTATGGCGCAGTGGTAGCGTGCTCGCCTAGCATGCGGGAGGCACTGGGTTCGATCCTCAGCACCACATAAAAATAAAATAAAGCTATTGTGTCCACCTACAACTAAAAAATAAAATATTAAAAAAAAAAAAAAGAATATATTCCACAAAGAAGGAGGATAAGAGGTGGGTGGAGCACATATTTAGGCCCAGGAATTTCAGCTTGGGCTGGGAAAGGTGATTTGCTGAGTGTGGGCAGTGAATAAGCCTCCTTGCTTTACAAAATTATTTGCAGGTGAAACAAGCAGAGTTATTCTTTTCTTTCTGTTTCAGAAAAAAATTAATGTCATGATTGTTTATACCGTCAGCCACCAAATGTTGTTCTTGATGTGAAATGCAGAATAAAGCTAGGGCTTCAAACTAATATGAGCTTTTAAAGCAGACAATAGTGTTGGTTCAATTCAGTGAATTCTAGTTATTCCCCTGTGAGGCACAGTCCATGGGCTTCTGGATATTCATTATTTAATAAAGTAGGTAACACAATTATATGCATTTATTTTCTAAATTTTTTGTTCTGATCTTATTTGACTGTAAGTTATAATATTCATGTGTAAATCTTAAGCAAACTTTGCAAATTATACCACAGGTGGAGGTGGTTTTCAACCCATTGCCATGGCTCATTTATCTGGCATAACTGTGATTTTTTTCAAGTAAGTAAAATTTGCTACATGAGGTACCTAACCTTTTTTTAATGCTAAGATTTCCAATATTTAAATTTCATCCTTCTAAAGTGTACAAAATATACTTCTTTCATTATTTAAAATATAAAAATAGAGTTCGTGTCTTAAAACTCTCAATTGTCATAATCAATTAAACTATTTCCTGAACTCTAATGATGTGGATTCATTCATTCTATCAAATTCTGTGCAACCACTAAGGGTTAAATTTCACAACAAAATTCACTCCTTAAATATACATGGCTCCTCTGTGAGTTATGTAGTATAAAATCTGTACAACTTATTCAATGGCCCTTACTTCAAAATGCTAAAAGGTTTTAAGATTACACTATGCGTGCCTAATATAATATTCTTTACATGCTATTTCATCTACTTTTTGTTTTAAATAATGGCATCACTTCTCATTTTCAATCTTGGACCTATCCTTCTTACTTCTTTTCATTTTAAAGTAAATGCTTTTAAGATGCCTTATTCATTACAATATTATCCATTCACTCAATTTTTGTCATTAAACCTTTTCTCAAAAAGTGCTAAGAATTTTTTTCAATGTGCAAGGAAAAACAAAAAAACAAACAAACTCCTGTCTTCATGTATTTCATGGTATAACACAGAAGGCAGACATTTTAAAAACTTACACAATTGAATTATAAAGATAATTCCACATAGCAAGTAATGAAGAAGCGAATGATACCGTGAGGAACAACTAAGCAAGCAATTTTAAGAAAGGGGATGAATATGTGTTCCAGATAACACAGGAAATAGGTACTCCATAAGAGAGGGCAGTCCAGATAGAGCAGTGGGTGCTTAAGAAGGTAGGGGAAGGGGAGGGGACTTGGAAAAATGAAAGTGGATTAACATAGCAGGTGCATAAAAGACCATGAGGGCTTGAGAGGAAATAAACAAGCAAAGGCCAAGAGTCTACTTAAGGATCTTGAGTGTCATGCTATGGTATTTTTGAGTTTTATCCTATTGATGTTAGTGATATTAAAAAAAATAATAAAGGATTTACATGATCAAATTATTATTGTTGTTTGTGCTAGATTTTCATCACTATTATCAAAATACCTGACAGAAGCCATTTAAAGAAGAAAAGATTTATTTTGGCTCACAGTTTCACAGTATTCAGTCCATGATTGGCAGATTTTAAGGCAAAAACATCATGGTGGAAGGGTATGGAAAGAGGAGGCAGAAGAGGGAGAGAGAAAGAGAAAACGTGGGGAGGAAGAGAGAAAGGGAGGGAGAGAGAAAGGGTCCAGGGATAGATATAGTCCAAGGCCATACACCTAAGGACCTACTTCCTCCAGCTACATGCCACCTGCCTTTGGTTGTCACCTAGTATTTAATTCAAATTAATTCATCAAATCAATTTACTGATGGGATCACGGCCTTTATAATCTAATAATTTGCTAATGAACACTACTGATTTATCAAATATACAAGCTTTAGGCAGGGAGACCTTCCAAATTCAAACCATATTATTGTTGTTGCTGTTATTATTATTTTAGGAAAAATGCTGTAACAGATAGGAAGAACATAAACCACAGAGGGAACAGATAAATTGCAGAGAAAATACCATAATTGGTGGAAGCCTGAAATAAGGTGAAGTCAATGGGACAATAAATGATATCTTAGGCAAGCAGGCAGACAATGCTGTCAGTAGATAATGATTTCCCACAAAGAGTAGAGAATAGGACAGGTAGTTTGAGATTTGGTGGACACGTTGATTCTGTGCATAATTTACACGGTAGCAAAACTCAATAGCAAAATGTTGCTTTATTTTCAAACATTCAGGTTATGTTTCATTATCTTTTTGCTTTTGGTCTTTTATTTAACTGAATTTGGTCAGAAAGAAAAAGTCCATGTTTTCAATCCTCCAAACTTGTTGACATTTGTTATATGGGTCAATATATTGTAGATTTTGTCCCCAGTATGATTACAAAAAAGAAACAGCATCAGTTTAGGAATGTAACTAGGATTTGGGGGGTCAAATCTGATAACCAAGTTATCCAGAACATCTGTATAGGTGTTTAGTTTTGCCTACTTATTCTAGTTGGATTAACATAGACAAATGTGTTAAAATCTTCTAATACGGTATTAGTTATTTTAAAATTTCTTCTTACAGTTCCATCTCTTTGTTGTTTTATGTATTTCTAGGTTATGCTATTAAGGACATGCAGATTTAAAATTGCATGAATTGAAGCTTTAATCACTATAAAATAATTTTTATTCTTTATTTTTTTGGAAGTCTATTTTGCCTAATGTTAGTACAGCTACCCAGGCATTCATTTAATTTTTATTTTCATATTATATTCTTCTATGCTCTCTTTCTTATACTATCAGTGTCCTTATGTATTACAAGCATCTCTTCTGAATAGCATGTGTTTGTGTTAATATTTCAAGAGAGTCTGACAATCATTTTATTTTTATCCACAGCACTTAGCATTTATATTTACATTTACTGTAATAGCAGATATATCTGGATACAAATGTACCTTCTTTATATATTTTTTTTCTGATTTTATTTTTTCATTGCTTACTTTTGATAGATGGATTACATTATTATCCCAACCCCTTTCTTACTATTATTTGAGGATTTATCTACTGTTTCTATTATGTTGATTGTTCTAAAGATTGCAAAATGTATATACAAGTTTTCTAAAAAACTTCAGTTGATACTCTTACCATACTTCTGGACAAAACAATCCGAGGATACTTTGCTTCTTTGACTTATCCTGACATAAGTTATGGCATCATGGATTTGATTCTCTACTGCTTTTTAAAATTCCTGTTATACATTATAATTTTCTACCTGAAATGTTTAAATTTATCCAGTTTTATGCTAGCTTATTTGCTTTGCATTTCTTCTTTCATTATAGATGTTCCACCTGTGGTCGCTTTCCTTACATCTGAAGTGATAATTTAGAAATTCCTATCACATATTTAGTGAACTCTCTGATCCTGATTTCTAAAAAAATATATTTTAATTTTATTATTAAAATATTTACCAGGCATATAGTGTCATATGTCAGCAGTTATTTTCTTTATGCACATCAATATATAATCACCCTGTCTTCAGATGGCCTTGTTTTTATGGAGGGGTCACCCCAAATTCTTACATTCTGAAATGAAAATATTTTTCCTTTCAAGTAACTTTCAAAATATCTTTATCATTGACATTCTACAGCTTACATACAATGACTTTAGGTATAATTTTCTTTTTATTTATAGGTTTGAGATGTGTTGGGCTTCTTAAATCTATTTATTTAAATTTGGTGTCTTTCATTTGGAGAAATTGTGGAAAATTCTCATCATTAGCTCTTCAAACAACGTATCTGTTGCCTTTTTTTTTTTTAAAAAAAACTTACTTGATCCTTTTGATCTTCCATACTTTTACACCTCTCTCCCAAATTTTCCATTTTTGTTTGCTCTGTACTGTTATTAATAAATTCTTCTGCACTGATTAATTCTTCTTCTTCTTCTTTTTTTTTTACTGGGGTTACCCCTGAATTATATCCCTAGTCCTCTATATTTTTTATTCTAAGACAGGATCTCACTAACTTGCTGAGGCTGGCCTCTAATGTTTGATCCTTGTGCCTTAGCCTTCTCAGTCATTGGATGAAAAGCATGTACCAGCATATCTAGCAGTTCATTAATTCTTTCTGCAAATCTATTTAATCTGCTTAACTCATTTTTTGTGTTTTTAATTCCAATAACATAGATCTAATTTATAAATTTTCTGTGTAGTTCTTTGGTATACCTGCTATACCTCTTTTCTAAATGTCCTCATTCTTTGCAAATACAGTCAAGCTTATCTTTTATGTCATTAAACAAAGTAATTGTTTTATACTGTGTGATAATGCCAAATGAAGTTTGAGAGTGTTTTCCTGATCGTTTTCTCTCAGAGTTCATTGCTTCTGTGTGTTCTTGGTTAATTTTGACTATTTGCTGCTTGTTGTCCTTAAACTTTGATGCTGAAAATGAAGGTTTCTTCTTCCTGCAGAGAAGATTTGCATCCATAGACAACTATTAGCATTGCTGCCTAGGATCACATTAATCTAAACTCCTGGCTTGAAGCTTTTTTATACATTCAAATGACATGAATTTGAGTTTAAAATGCACACAAATGCCAGTTAATAACATAATTTCAAGTATGAATTTCCGCATCATTATCAACCTGGGCACATCAAACTGGCAAGCTTCTTGCCCTCTCTTGAGAGTGGGAATGTGTAGACTGGGTTTACTTTAGCTTTACTCTTGCCATGTAGATAACACCTTTTGCATTCCAGCTGCATGGGAAAAGGGCTTACCAGTAGGACCCTCCCACAGTGAATACTCTGGGTTGGATTTGTGCCCAGAGATGTCATAAGAATAGAATGTAAAATTGTCCCAGGTGTACAAATACACATGGGGCCAAAGTAGCATCACTGTACTGTTTTCACATAAATTTAACAATTTTTAAAAAATAAACATTATAATGATTTTAGTAATATTTATAAAAATCTTTCACATCATTCTCATTTATTTCTCCTGGAAAGACTTTGTAGGATATCTTATTTTTTATATGCTCAAAAACACTTCTTAGGCAAGTAGAAATATGGCTCATAAGAATGGGCTTATTCCAAGTAAGAGTTCTGCTGAGATAACTTAGAGTGAGCCTAAACCCAAATGCCAAATTTGGATTTTCTATTGTATATAATTACTTATCCAGTTAGAATAAAATAAAAGCTACTATGTAGAATAAGTATAAATAATCAGAAAGAAATGGGGGATCCAAAGAGTTATATTATAAAAATTAAAGAAGATATATGTTTCATAGAACATGTTGTGATCTAAAATGTCAGGTTAAGCAAGAAACAAATTAAGAATATTATCTTATATGTACATTTTTGACAAGCTGGATACAAAAAATAACTGTTTTGAAAACATTTTCTGTGAAGTATATATAATATTGCTAAATAGGTTTGGGGCGTGTGAAGATGAACAGTAGAGATAAGTAATGACAACTTCTTATTCAAGAACATTATGATTAGAAAACCATTATTTCTATTGATTAGATCTTTAAAATTCATGAAAAGCTCAGGTATTCCTCTCCATATCTACTACCATTACCATTGTCTATCACATAGACTACTGTAGATTTTCTGTAATACCCTACTGAATGTTTTTGTTGTTGTTTTTTTTTGTTTTCCTTTTGAGACAAAGTCTCTCTCTGTTGGCCAGGCTGGCTTGGAACTCCTGAACTTCAGCAATCCTCCTGCCTCAGCCTCCTGAATAGCTGGGATGACACGTGTGCGCCATCATACTTGGCTCCTGCAATCGCCTTCTAAAAGGGCAATGTGTTCCTCTTTGGCCTCTTCTTAATTTTAGAGTAGGTATTATGGTTTAGGTATTAGATGTTTCCCTAAAGCTCATGTGTGAGATAATGCAAGAACATTCAGAAGTGAAGTGATTGATTTATGAGAGCTTTAACCCAATCAGTGAATTAGTTTTCTGATAGAGATTAACTGAGTAATAATTGAAAATGGCTAGGGTAGGGCTGGAGGCAGTGGGCATTGGGCATGTGCCTTTGGGGTATATATTTTGTATCTGGCGGGTAGAATCTTGCTCTTTGCTCTCTGATCATCATGTGAAACTCTTCTCTCTAGCACACTCTTCCACCATGATGTTCTGCCTCACCTCAAGCCCGAAGGAATGGAACCAGCTGTCTATGGACTAAGATCTATGAAACCATGAACCTTCAAATAAACTTTTCCTCCTGTAAAATTGTTCTAGTCAGGTCTTTTAGTCGGATAGCAAAAAAGCTGACTAAAACAGTAGGCAGATGGTCTTTTAAAAGAGAAATCTTTTCATGATATTTTCTTTCTCAAAACACTTTATTGACTCACTCTTGCTTGTTAACCAAGTCTAGAAGGACTTATAAATTCTGGTTCTGGCTGTATTCTCAACCATTATCATGTTGAACACTATGTTCCAGACACGTGGGTTTTCTTCCTGTGCTACACAATAAGCCCTTTCAGGACTCTAGAATTTGGCTTTCTCTTTTTCTGCCTGAGATGTTTTTTCCTTTGTTTCTTTAATGGTTGGCTCATTCTCATTCCACTGACTTTACCTCTCAGAAAGCCCATCTCTAATGAAGAGTTAGTAAAGCATCTCTCCTACAGTGAAAGGTTACGAATCACTGTACTCATTTCTGAATACAATTTCCATTTGTTCATATCTTGTTTTTGTAATCTCCACTATGAAACAACTAAATTTCCTCATTCATTGCTTTAGCCCATAAATCCATCAGGGTACCTGGTATTATATAGTTGATGCAAACCGTTTTATTTTTATTTTTATTTTTTGTGGTGCTGGGGATTGAAGCCAGGGCCTTGTGCATGTGAGGAAAGCACTCCAACTGAGCCTATATTCTCAGCCCAACAAACCATTATTGATTGAATAAATGAATACTTGAATACTATAAAGGAGTAATGATGTCCAGAATATCTCCAAAGTTCCTCCTGTGGAGATGTGAGGTATATGTTCACTTCATTAAATCTGGATGGGGTCTGTAAATTCATTGACCAGAATATGGCAGAAGTGAGACTGCATCAATTTCTGAGACCAGGACAGCAGAAACTGGTAGTTTCACTTCCTAACTTTTGAAAAATTCACTCAAGAAAGCCTGACTCATGTTCATAAACCCAACTATACTATTGGTGAGACCATGAGAAGTGGACCTGATATTATATACAGAAGAATAGAGCAGGGTGAAGCTCAGCCTTCTAGCTGTCCCCACTATGGTTTGAGATGTGTGAAACCATTTTTAGTCTTTCCAGACCAGACTAGTCACCCACTAAATTCCACTAAGTGATCCAGATAATACCAAGGTCTACATGAAGCAGGAGAGCAATCCAGGCAAACTGATCAAATGCTTGACTCATTAGATATCAGAGAATCAGATATTTAAAAAATGTGTTTTTTCCCGGGTGTGGGGGAGCAAGCCTGTAATCCCAGCACTTAGAGGCAGAGACAGGAGAATCACGAGTTCAAAGCCAGCCTCAGCAATGGCAAGGTGCTAAGCTACTCGGCGAGACCCTATGTCTACATGATACACAAAAATAGGGCTGGAGATGTGGCTCAGTGGTCGAGTGCCCCTGAGTTCAATCTCCAGTGCCAAAAAAAATGTGTTTTTTAAGCTTCTAGAATTGGAATTTTTGTTACATCACAAAAACTAATGTAAACATATGTCTTTTATACATCAAAAAATCAGTAGTTTGATATTGTGGGTGGAGATCCAGTATAGTGAGGTAAAAGGACAAGGTGAGGAGACATTGAGGCACAGTTTAGGTACTAAAGCAAGCAGGTTCTGGAAGGAAATGGATCCAGAGGGAAACTAATGGGGTGAATCAGACTCAGATTCCACAGACTGAGTCACGGGAAAACTCAAAAACTGGAAAACCAAGTACATTTAGAATCTGGTAGTCTGGAAGCCAGAAAGTTCCTGTCAATGAACAGGATTTTGTTGGAATTTTATATTTCAGAGGTAGAGAAATTTTGAGTGATTACAAGATCAAAGATATGGCCATTGGAATGAAATACTAGTGTGGAGGTAAGATTAGTGATAATGGAGTTAAATGCAAATAAGTGAACACATTTGTTCTCAAGTTATATTTGTGTTTGTAGCAAAACTAAAAGTGTTTGTAACTGCTTATCTTTCTTCTGATTTTTTAAGTGGCAGTGTAATTAGTTTTACAGGGATATATTCTAAAATATATACTTTTTCAATGAATGATAATTCTGTGAGAATTCTCTGAATGCATTTGACCTATAGGATTATTTTAAACAGTGATTTTTTTAGACACTATACAGTGAATGTGTCATTTGTCCACACTTAGAAGACTCAGCCTATTCAATTATTAATGGCCATAAGGACATCCAATAGCATTGAGTTAAAATTCTTTAAATATGGTGTGTTTGTAAAATGGCTAACAGAGTCTGAGTTGGAAAGCATACCTAAATTAAAGTAATCATTAATTCTATTTAAAAGGCTGTCCAAACTATTTGGATTTCAGGGTTTTCCTAACCTCAAAAAGGTTAGAGGATGTGAAACTGAGTGCACTCATTACGGTACAATCAGTCTGCCTATGGAAAATTTCTTCTGATGTAAGGTTCACTTTTAGTGTGCTGGCTATTAATGAGCTCAGCATTTCATTCTTTGAAATACCTAGTGAGAAGGATCGACCTTTGCAGTCATGATTAAATGTGTAATATGAACACTCTGGATTATGATGAAGAAAACTCCAGGTGCTAAAAGAAGTTAGAGTTCACGATTCTCATAGAATCCATTACTCATGGTATAAGTTATTCAGTATACTTTATTATGAAATATTTTATATTAAGAAAATTGAATAAATAAAAATATTATCCAAAAAGTGACTTTAACATAAAATACTTAAGAGTAGGATTACTTAAATAAATAGGTGTTTGGATTTTATTCAATTAAAATTACTCTTAAAATACACTATATATTATTTGTTCACTTTTATTAAAAATATATATTTCAAAAGTCAGTTTTTCACTATGTATAACCCAAAGGATAATGATTAAAAGTGAATTGCATTTGTTGATAATGAATATTTACTGAATGCAAGGCATTGTGTTAAGACACTCACATAGATCATCTCTCTTAAGTGGCACAATTTTATAGAAGAGACTGAAAAAGAGAGGCTAAACAAAGTCACCCACCTAAAAATTTGCAAAGTACAAATTGAAACAATGCAATGTGATTCTAGAATATATGCTCTTAATAACAACTTATGCTTTACTATGTGGAAAAAAATACCAGTATTTCATAATTTAGCCATTTCCCTCAAAGAGGACTTTGAAAATCTTGCCTTATTGGTTATTCAAAGCAGTCAATTAAAATGCAGTTTGGACTATTCACATTACCATTTAGAATCCACCAATCTGTATAAGTTAAAAAAATGTAAATCATGCTTTGAGGGAAGCAAAAAATAATTGCAAAAAACTGCTAGGTTAAAGGAAAAAAAAATATTGTTAATGGATTTCAAACCACATTCAAATTATAGTTTATGTAGCAAAGTACTCTGTGTGAATGAATTTATTTATTACCCATGTATAAATGTGCATGTACATGCAGAATAAGAGGTATCTGGAGGTAAAAGTGTAACCTTTTAAAGTTATTAAGGACTTCAATTGGAATAAAGCCATTAAGTTACAAGTGCTCAAAATTAATTCTATTTTACTTATTTTTTAAAAAATTTTTTTGGGTACTGAGGATTAAACTCAGAGGTACTCAACCACTGAGCCACATCCCCAGCCCTATTTTGTGTTTTATGTAGAGACAGGGTCTCACTGAGTTGTTTAGCACCTCACTGCTGCTGAGGCTGGCTTTGAACTTGCGATTCTTCTGTCTTAGCCTCCCAAAGTGGTCGGATTACAGGCATGCGCCACCACGCCTGGCTTCAAAATTAATTCTAAACTTAGCATTTTCTTTTCTTATATGTTCAAGATATCTGGCAAATGTTCTGAATGATGTGGAAGTGTTCTTCTAATGTTTAAATCCATGTAGAGATGTCTAATTTATTTGGAAAGAATAATGTATAAAAACTGTAGACTATAGGAAAAAATATATCAGTGTTTTTTCTTAGTGGGTGGATCAGAAACCAGTTGATGAGTTCTTCTGGCATTGTGTATAAATAAGATTTTGTCCTTCTTTCTTGAAAAAAATTGCCCTTTCAGATGTGACCCAGAATTGCAAGCAAAGTAATACTTTCGATTTAAAATATAATGAAAGATGTCTAAATAAGAAAAACCTTAAAAACTAACATTAGTTTTAAATCTTTAAGCACCTGTGAGCAGATAGACATTAAACATGCATCAGACTGTCTTCAGTCCAGTCACTTAAGAATTAAAAGTGGAGACTGCTCATCTTATTGAAGGATATCAGTTTAAGTACAGTCCTAATTACTTACCCAGTAGAGAGTACAATGCTAAGTATGCACATATTACAGTCACTCATTCTCAAGTGTTTTTTTTTTTTTTCTCTTCTTTTCTTTCTTGTTACTGGGGATTGCACCCAGGGTGCTTTACTACTAAGCCACATCTCCATCACTTTTTATGTTTTATTTTGAGACAGGGTCTTGCTAAATTGCATAGGGTTTTACTAAGTTACTGAGGCTGGCTTTGAACTCACAATCCTTCTGACCCAGCCTCCCACGTTGGTAGGATCAAAGGCATGTGCCACCGTGCCACGCTTCTCAAGTAATTTCTTTTCAAAGACCACCCACAGACACTTGTCATCTGCTGTTTTAAAGGGACAAGGAAAATTGTGTTTTTAATAATTTATAAATCCAATATTTACAGCAGAAAATCCAGGAATTAGAATATTAAGTCTATGACAAATTATTTCATTGTCAAACAAAAATAGTTTGCACTTAATATGTGACAACCTATCTTTTCATGAACACATACAGGAGCTGTGAGGGAGGTACACCCCAAAAGGACATGGAAAATCCACTGCCCCATACCTGGCCTTATGCATCTCTACCATTTGGCTCTCACTGAATTTCATCCTTTATAATAAACCAGTACACATAATTAAAGTGTTTCTTTAGTTTTTTCAGATGTTCCAGAAATTATCAATCCAAAGTTAGAGATGGTCATGAGGATCTTTGAATCTTTTTACTAAATGTTAGAAGTACAGTGGCAAGCTGAGATTTGTGACTGGCATCTGAAATGTGGGCAATTTTGTTTTTGAGCCCTTTAACTTGTGGGATCTGTGCTGATTCCAGGTAACTACTATGAAAATTAAAATGGATTTCTAAAAAATTGAGTTGGTGTTAGAGAATCAAATAATTGATGTAGAAAACACCATGTATTTTGGTGTCTGAAAGAAGACAATCACTAATGAAGTTTTGAAGTAACCTCAATCTATTCTGTATAGAACATTATGAAGAAATGTATTTGGAAAAATATATTGAGAAATTTGTAGGATCTGGTTGAATGCATATAGAAGAAAAAGTTGAGACAGTAAGGTTTTAGGGTTATTTTGTCTTTCATTAATGCACTAGCACATTTTATACACTTATTACCTTACTTAGTCCTTCCTACAATTTAAAAATATTACTATTATCTCCTTTTATTTATTTATTGTTATACAGATAAAAGAAACTAAACATGAGATGGGACATTCTCAAGCATCCCACATGTATTCCAGGTGACAGACTTTAGTTCCATACTCAGATCACATGATTTCAAAATCCAAAGTTATACAACTCCTAAAAAATAACTAGGAGAAAAACTACATGACGAGGGGTTGGTGCTGGCTTTTAGCTACAAGAGCAAAGGCAGGATCCATGAAACAACTGAAAAACTGTTCTTTATTAAAATGAAAGTTTTCTGCTTTGCAAGAGACACTGTAAAGAAAATAAGAAGGCAGACTGTAAAGTGGGGGGAAATATTTGCCATGACAAACCATAAAGAACTTTTATCCAAACTATGCAAACGATTCTTAAAACTCAAAAATAAGAAAACAAATTGATTTTTTAAAATGCCAAAGAAGAGTAAATTTTAAAAAGCCAACATAGAAAGCTTAAATTCTACTATGATATCACTCTTAAAATGTAGGCATAAATATAATTAGACTAATATAAAGTACCTAATTAAAGATTATTTGTGCTTTTCCTAATATTAGGATAAGAAAATATAGGATCATCTGTTTATACTAGATATTCTATTTCAAAATAGATTACATAATTATCTACATTTGAAACAGTAGATGGTCATTTTGAAATAATCTATTGTTTTATATTCTCAAAGTGTAATGCCAAGGAACTCCTGAAAACACAGGTTTAGCAATCATCTCAATGTATTTTTTTTTAACAAAAGTAGCATGATACATATTTATATAAGATGGCATTTTATCCTAAGTTTGCGATCATTTTTGGGGAAAGGTTCTTTTAGGATGGACCTAATTGAAATCTTTAATTAACTCAGTCTGCTCTTTATTTGCTTAATAAGAACAAGGGCCAAACTAAAAGAAACAATTAAAATACACTCTCAATCATTCCAGCAAATATTCTTAACGTCAATCATCCAGTGCTGTGCTGTTTTAATGTATGGTCTGAGTTTCAGCATTTGGGATTATATGCCTGTGATGAGATGAGGAGATTGCAGCAAAATGTAAACCAACATCACAGGGTACTAAGTTCAGCTGATGACTTTTCTGAAGAAGACTGTCTCAATGAAGGAAGTAGTACACTGACTTACATTGTGATAAAGCTATTTTTCCTATCATATATCTTGCACAAATTCACAGACCAGCTCCTTTAGGAAACACTGACCTTGACTCAAAGATTGCAGCAGACAATTGGTAAATGTGTAGCAGAACAGGAGGTTTTGTATGGGAAACACAACTACAATAACTTTACCCTGCTATGAAATAGAAAAATGAGTAGATATTCAAAAGATATGCATTCCAAATATAGCTATCAAAATTATGTAAATTATTCTAAAAAGCAAAAGGCTGTTTCAGCTAAAGATATTTAAAGCCCACACACAAAAAAGCAAAGACTAATAGCTAGGATAGATCAATGATTTATTTCAAATTCTCTAGAACAAACATAAGATGGGAATTATGTTGTAGAA
This sequence comes from Geosciurus inauris, assembly GCA_004024805.1. Lineage (NCBI taxonomy): Eukaryota > Metazoa > Chordata > Mammalia > Rodentia > Sciuridae > Geosciurus > Geosciurus inauris. The sequence goes on along the minus strand of PVHX01000416.1, from coordinate 178,592 downwards.
ATATGGAAAATCAGGTATGGACTCCATCATGAGGCAAGAGTGGAAAGTTTAAAGCTACTGATCAAGGGAATCATATACTTTTTAAAAATTAATTGTATGTCGGATTTGAGAAGGAAATGGTAAAGGTGGCAGGATCAATTAGGCAACACATTTTTACTGATGAAGTCAGTCCTAAAATATGATTCAATTCTCCCTTCCAATCTCCTACAAATTCATTTTGTGTCCATTTAACTCAACAAGCTGGATTCAACACCAAAACAAAGATGGAAACTGGAAAACTGACTGACAGAAACAAAGTCAAACTGTATTTGAGATAAAGTTCTTAGTAAAGAAGATGCATCCAGGAGTTCCTGTGGACCGGCAGGAGCCACAGAGGGCCCAGATCCACCCTCAGGAACCTCCACAGGTGTCCAGCCAACAGGAGACCAGGGACTACTACCTCTAGCCACTGGGGAGCCCAAATTCAGGGCAAGTGTTGCTCCAGAGACACCAGTGCAAGGCAGCCCCACCCAAGGGCAGCCTGGGTCCATCCCAGTGCTGCTCCAGAGTTCCTGGGGTCCAGCAGGAGCTACAGAGGGCCCAGATTCACCCTCAGGAAACTCCACGGGTGTCCAACTAAGGGTTGACCAGAGACTGATAGCTACCAGCCACAGAGGAAGGCACACCCAGGGTAAGAGTGGCCTGCAGAGATCCCAGTGTGAAGAGGCCTCACCCAAGTGTGCTCTGGGCCCACCTCAGTTCTGCTCCAGAGATCCTGTGGTCAGGCAAGACAGAAGACCCAAAGACACCCTTAGGGAATGCCAGGGGTGCTCAGTTGAAGGCAGACCAGAGCCTGCTAACCTCCAGCCCCAGGGGAGTTCACACTCACAGTAAGGGTCGCACACAGACTCTCCTGCTTGTGACCCTGCCTAAGTGAGACCTGGGCCCCCCTCCAGCTCTGCTCCAGAGTTCCTGTTCACCAGCAGGAGTGCAAGAGAGGGGCAAAACAGCCCTCAGGGGCCACCTCAGAAGCCCAGACAAGGCCACTCCCACTGCCCTCTAGAGGTACATACACTACCTCTGCCACCAAATTTAGTGACAGTAGTGCCCATCTGGGGACACTGGGGGAACAGAAGTAGCTCCAAGGTGAGACACAGGTAATCTGGAGTGCCAATACAAGATTATAGGATAGAAGTCGCAATACCTCAGATTGGTATTTCAAGAAAGGAAGATACACAATCAACATGAAAAAACAAGAGAAGTACCCCAAATAAATCTGGATACCACTGTAAAAGAATCCATTGATAGCACAGTTGTTGAAATATGAGAAAGAATTCAGAATGTACATAATAAAAATGATCAGCAAGCTAAAGAATGACATAAGTGAACAATTACAGGCAAAAATTGATCAATTCAACAAAGAAATAGAGAGCAAATAAAGGCAACCATCGATCATTCTAACAAAGAGAAGAGAGCAATTACAAGTAGCAAAAGATTACTTTAAGAAAGAGATTGTGAAAAAAAAAATCAGAAATACTTGAAATGAAGGAAACAATAAACCAAATAAAACACTCAATAGAAAGCATCACCAGCAGACTAGAACACCTGGAAGACAGAACCTTGGATAATGAAGACAAGATATACAATCTTGAAAATAAACTTGACCATACAGTGAAGATGGTAAAAAATCATGAATAGAACATACAAGAAATATGGGACAGCATCAAAAGACCAAATCTAAGATTTATTGGGATAGAAGAAGGCACAGAATTTCAAACCAAAAGAATGCACAATCTCTTCAATGAAATATCAAAAAATTTCCCAAATATGAAAAATGAAATGGAAAATTGAATACAAGAGGCTTACAGGACACCAAACGTACAAAATTTCAACAGATCTACACCAAGGCACATTATAATGAAAATGCCCAACATACAGATTAAGGATAGAATTTTAAAGGCCACAAGAGAGAGGAACCAGATTACATACAAGAGGAGACCAATTCATATCTCAGCAGATTTTTCAACCCAGACCCTAAAAGCCAGGGGATCATGGAATAACATATTCCAAGCCCTGAAAGACAATGGATGCCAACCAAGAATCCTATATCTAGCAAAATTGAGCTTCAGATTTGATGACAAAATAAAAACCTTCCATGATAAACAAAAGTTAAAAGAATTTACAGCAAGAAAGCCTGCACTATTCACCATTCTTGGCAAAATATTCTATGAGCAGGAAATGATAACCAACAATAAAAATTTACAAAGAGACGAACTACACTAGAGGAAAGACCATTCAAAAGAGAAAACAACTCAAGGTAAAAACAAAAAAAAACAAAAACAAAATCACAAGAATTACAAATCATATCTCAATAATAACCCTGAATGTAAATGGCCTAAATGCACCAATTAGAAGACATAGACTGACAGATTGGATTAAAAAAAATAGACCCAACAATATGCTGTCTGCAAGAGACTCATCTCACAGGAAAAGACATCCACAGACTGAAAGTGTAAGGGTGGGAAAAAACATATCACTCACATGGACCCTGCAAACAAAAGGAGTTTCTATCCTCATATCAAATAAAGTGGACTTCAAACCAAAGATGGTGAAAAGAGATAAAGAAGGTCTTTTCATACTTTGTAAGGGAATCATACATCAACAAGACATAACAATCATAAATGTCTATGCTCCAAATAGTGGGGCTTCTACGGACATCAAACAAATCCTCCTCAAATACAAGAATCAGATAGACAACAACACAGTAATACTTGGAGACTTCAACACAGCTCTCTCACCATTGGATAGATATTTCAAACAAAAACTTAATAAAGAAACCATAGATCGCAATGAAACTATCAATAATTTAGACTTAACAGACATATATAGAGTGTTCCATCCATCAATGAGCAAATACACTTTTTTCTCAGCTGTACATGGATCCTTTTCCAAAATAGGTCATATGTTATGTCAAAAAGCCAGTCTTAGCAAATACAAAAAAATAGAGATTCTACCCTGCATCCTATCTGACCACAATGGAATAAAATTACAAATCAATGACAGATTAAAAAACAGAAACTACTCCATCACCTGGAAACTAAATAATATGCTATTGAATGATGCATGGATAACACAAAACATCAAGGAAGAGATAAAAAAATTCTTAGAGGCAAATGAAAACTCTGATACAATATATCAAAATCTCTGGGATGCCATGAAGCCAGTGCTAACAGGATTAAGTTCATAGCACTAAACTCATTCATTAGAAGAAGTAAAAGTCAACAAATAAATGAATTGACTCTTTGTCTCAAAGCCTTGAAAAGGAAGGCCTTGAAAAGGAAGAATGAATTAACACCCAAAGAAGTAGAAGACAGGAAATAATCAAAATTAGGGCTGAAATCAATGAAATTGAAACAAAAGAAATAATTCAAAAAATTGACAAAACAAAAAACTGAAAGAATAAACAAAATTGACAAACCCTTAGCCACCCTAACAAAAAGGAGGAGGGAGAAAACCCAAATTACTAAAATTCGAGATGAAAAATGAAATATCATGACAGACACTACTGAAATACAGAGGATAATTAGAAAATATTATGAAAATTTATACTCCAGTAAAATAGAAAACCCCGAAGACACCAACAAATTTTTAGAGGAATATGACCTACCCAAACTGAACCAAGAGGACATACACAACATAAACAGATCAATTTCAAGCAAGGAAATAGAAGATGCCATCAAAAGCCTGCCAGCCAAGAAAAGCCCAGGTCCAGATGCATTCTCAGCTGAGTTCTACAAGATCTTCAAAGAAGAATTAATACCAATACTATTTTTCAAAAATAGAAAAGGAGGAAACCCTTCCAAACTCATTCTATGAGGCAAGTATCTCCCTGATTCCAAAACCAGACAGAGACACATCAAAGAAAGAAAACTTCAGACCTATATCCCTGATGAACATGGATGCAAAAATTCTCAATAAAATTCTGGCAAATCACATACAAAAACATATCAAAAAAATAGTGCACCCTGATCAAGTGGGGTTTATCCCAGGGATGCAAGGTTGGTTCAACATACAGAAATCAATTAACGTAATACATTACATCAATAGACTTAAAGATAAGAATCATATTATTTTATCAATTGATGCAGAGAAGGCATTTGACAAAGTACAACACCCTTTTATGCTCAAAACACTAGAAAAACTTGGGATAGTAGGAACATACATCAACTTTGTAAAAGCTATCTATGCTAAACCCAAGGCCAACATCATCCTAAATGGAGAAAAATTTGAATCATTCCCTCTGAAAATGGGAACTAGACAGGGATGCCCTCTCTCCCCACTGCTATTCAACATAGTCCTTGAAACACTAGCCAGAGCAATTAGACAGATGAAAAAAATTAAAGGGATACAAATTGGCAAAGAAGAACTCAAACTATCATTATTTGCAGATGACATGATTCTATACTTAGAGGATCCAAAAAATTCTACCAGAAAACTTTTAGAATTCATAAGTGATTTCAGCAAAGTAGCAGGATATACAACCAACACAAACAAATCAATTGCATTTCTATACATCAGTGATAAACCCTCTGAAAGAGAAATTAGGAAAACTATCCCATTCACAATAGCCTAAAAAAAAAAAAATACTTGTGAATCAATTTAACAAAAGAGGTGAAAGACATCTACAATGCAAACTACAAGACACTGAAGAAAGAAACTGAAGAAGACCTTAGAAAATGGAATAATCTCCCATGCTCCTGGATAGGCAGAATCAATATTGTCAAAATGGCCATACTTCCCAAGGCACTATATAGATTCAATGCAATCCCAATTAAAATCCCAACATCATTCCTTATTGAAATAGAAAAGGCAATCATGAAATTGCCTGGGAAGAATAAGAGACCCAGAATAGCCAAAGCAATACTTAGCAAGAAGAGTGAAGCAGGAGGCATCACAATACCTGACCTCAGATTATACTACAAAGGTATAGTAACAAAAACGGCATGGTACTGGCACCAAAATAGACATGTAAACCAGTGGTATAGAATAGAAGACACAGAGACAAACCCACTTACATACAGTTACCTTATACTAGATAAAGGAGCCAAACACATACACTGGAGAAAAGATAGTCTGTTCAACAAATGGTGCTGGGAAAACTGGAAATCCATATGCAGCAAAATGAAACTAAACCCCCTATCTCTCACCATGCACAAAATTCAGCTCAAAGTGGATCAAGGACCTGGGAATCAGACCTGAGACCCAACGCCTAATAGAAGAAAAAATAGGCCCAAATCTTCTTCATGTCAGATTAGCACCATACTTCCTTAACAAGACTCCTATAGCATAAGAAGTAAAATCAAGAATCAACAAATGGGATGGATTCAAACTAAAAAGCTTCTTCTCAGCAAAAGAAATAATCAATGAAGTGAACAGAGAGCCGACATTCTGGGAACAAATCTTTGCCACACACACATCCAACAGAGCACTAATCCCCAGGATATATAAAGAACTCAAAAAGCTTAACATCAAAAAAACAACCCAATCAATAAATGGGCCAAAGAGCTGAACACAAACTTCACAGAAGATATACAATCCATCAACAGATATATGAGAAAATGTTCAACATCTCCAGCAATCTGAGACATGCAAATCAAAACTACCCTAAGATTTCATCTCATGCCAGTCAGAATGGCGATTATCAAGAATACAAACAACAATAAGTGTTGGCGAGGTTGTGGGGAGAAAGGCAAGCTTATACATTGCTGGTGGAACTGCAAATTGGTACAACCAATCTGGAAAGCAGTATGGAGATTCCTTAGAAAACTTGGAATGGAATCAACATTTGAACCTGCTATCCCACTCCTAGGTCCATACCCAGAAGACTTAAAAATAGCATACTACAGTGCTGCAGCCACTTCAATGTTTATAGCAGCTCAATTCACAATAGCTAAACTGTGGAACCAACCTAGATGCCCTTCGATAGATGACTGGATAAAGAAACTGTGGTATATATACACACTGGAATATTACTCAGCAATAAGAGAGAATAAAATTATGGCATTTGCAGGTAAATGGATGGAGTTGGAGAATATCATGCTAAGTAAAGTAAGCCAATTTCAGAAAACCAAATGCCGACTGTACTCATTGATAAGTGGATGCTGATCCATAATGTGGGGAAGGACATGGGAATAATGGTGGAACTCTGCTCACAGGGGTGTAAGGGGGGAGGAGGCATGGGGACAGTAAAGGTGGTGGAATATGATGGTCATCATAGCCCTAACTTTATGTATGACTGCATATACGTTGTGATTCTATACAACTTAAAACTAGCGAATTGATATGTTATCCTCTATCTATGTACAATGAATCAAATTGCACTGTTATCATGTAAGCCTAAATAGAACAAATAAATAAAATATGAAAAAAAAAAGAAGATGCATGCAGGAGACATAGTAAACCTTCAAAATTTCAACTCTTTTTGTTCTTTTACTCAATGTAAGGAATATTTAAGAAACTGTATAAAAGGGAATGATTATTTCAGTTAAAATTGCTGTTTCAGTTGACTCTGAGTGAACCAGGAAGTTCAATAAAGCCAAACAACTTTATCAGAAAATGAAATTGCAATATCCATAATTTGCACTCATTTATGATTTATAATTCAAGGAAAATGAAATATAATAAACTAAATTTTACAATTATGTTTTGAATTTGATCTATAGACCATGATGTCATGGAACCATTCTTGTGTTTTGGAAATTGATACATACTATTAAATTCCATTTTCATAATTAAGTCAACTGGAAATAAAATTGAAAATAATATAGAATGATTCTTTCAAGCATAATCTCAGAATTGTTTTAGGAATGAATAAACAGGGGATACCATCTAGTTTGTCCCTTCATGCAACTGAAGAATCTGCAAAACAGGTTGGATATGCATTCAGAAGACATAGTAACTTACTGGTGATCATGGGCCCATTCTTGAAGAGTTTACATTTAGTTTATGTTCAGAAGTGGTAACTTAATTTCCATGTGAAAAGCATTTCCCAAGACATTGCATTGTTTGCAATGGAATTCCAGAGGAATCGAAAAGTATATGTTTAAAAAGGTGCTTCTAATCCAGAAAATGAAATTTTGGAGAAGATTTGGAATACCGTGGTAAATAAGACCATCTGCTGCATGAACAATCAAACTTGTAGAGTAAAAATTAATTCATATATAAAAAAGCAATTTTCAAATTCCTTTCTCAAAAGTGCTTTTTTCACTTTTACTAGTCAGTATAGTCTACAGCCATTATTTTTTTGTGAAGGATGATTTGTTACTGAAAATGTTACAATGAAGGAGTTGAAAAAGAAAACTAAATTTCCATACTTTTTCTACAAGGGTAAACAAATATTAATACAAAAAATTGAGAGTGAATTTATTATGCTTTAAACAATCATAATTAGGCAATCTGCTTCATTTCTGATTACATTTATATGTCCAATATGGAATGATTATTTGATAATAGTCTCCACGAGGAAAATATTGGCCTAACAAAGATACAGCAAAAATGCTGCATTTTATACCTGAAAGCCAATTATAACTAACCATTTCATATGCTCATAGGTCTAATCATATCACGGAATTTTATTTAAGTAAATAGATGCCTAGTTGAGCAAGTGGAATATAAACTTATCCTTTATAAATCAGATACATGAGTATCAGCAGATACAGAAGCTTTAAAGCATAATCATTTTTTCTAAAACCATGGAAATTAGAAAAATATAGAAGTATTCAGCAAAGTTTCCTTGACTATCTTCCTGGTGACTGTGAAGTTCAATCTTAGGCTAAAATAGGGGATAATGTGTTGCTTTGGTCTCAGAAGTAAGGAGCTATAAAAAATGACTCCATTCCCCAAAATATGAGAGAGTAAAGGTTTTTTTTTTTTTTTATTTTGCTCATAGCTTATAATTTTCTTCAAAGAGTATTTTTATATTCAGTAAATGTTTTGTTTTCTTTGAGGATGAAAGACATTCTTCATGTATTTTGTATAAAATTTTCAGCAAGAAGACAGACAAAACAGAACAAGGAAATAAAACCAAGTAATAACAACTCCAAAGGCAGTAAAATTGTGTCATCAGATATAGTGCTAACTTTGTGTTAATTTTTTTTGGCCTATTATAACAAAGTTCAACAACTGAAGAGAGAGATTGTTAGGAGTCACTCACATATAAGATATGTATAAAGTATCACTCTATGTTCACTTATTTACAGGAAAACATTTAACATACATGCTAATAATTCAGCAGTACATTATGTTAAATAAATTGGTGTGGAAATGGAGATTACAGGTAGTTATTTAGACAGCATGTTATGTCACTGGCAATTTGTATATACTTCAAAACTATCAACACTTACTCAAAAAGAGAACATTTTTCATTGTATTTCTTAAAGGGGTAATGACTGAAGACGTAAAGTGCTGTGTGATGTACTGTAAATTCTTTTGTATGGAGTGATTGTCATGCTGAATTTAACATTTTGGAGATCATTGTTGGTAACAAAAAGAACTGTTTTTGTTGCCACTAGCCAAGTCATAGTTGCTGAATTTACAAGCATTAGGAAAATATTGCAGATTCTCTATTAAAAAGGGTTTTCTTTCCTGAAGAATGATTCAGAGAGGCAAGGTAATATTTATATTTCCAATCAAATTCAGTGTTTTAAAAACTGTACATTTACTTTCAATACTGAGTTTGCAAAATAGGTCATTTCCTAGACTTTCTATATATAGAGTCCCTGCCTATAAATGTAAACACAATTCAGGTTAGTGTTTGATATGGTCAAACGCTTTATAAAAAATGTATGTGTTTCAAAATCTGAAAACTTCGAAACACTCCTGATTTTTAAAAAGTCCTTATTGATTTTTCTTTAAAAAGCACATATTTATGCCAATAATTAAATATCTACTGAAATCATAGAACACCAATGTAAGACTTTTTTCTACACATAAAGAAAATCTAAGAGTCTTACTAGAAGGTAAGAAACAATTTAAGCTTACATATTTTGTTGGGGGAAGAAGAGGTACTGGGAACTGAGCCTAGGGCACTCGACCACTGAGACATATCCTCAGCCCTTTTTTATTTTTTATTTTGACACAGTCTCTTGCTAAGTTACTGATGCTGGCTTTGAACTTGGGATCCTCCTGCCTCAGCATCCTGAGCTGCTGGGATTACAGGTGTATGTTACCAGGCCCAGCTAAACTTATATATTTTAATAGTATTATATGTAAATTGGCATTGTAGAAAATAACATAAAGTCCCCTCTCCTCAAAGGGATATTTAAGTAGTAAAAAGGATTAATTTAATGGAATTCAAGAAATATCAAGTGCTAGTTATGAACTGAATACTACAGAGTACTAATGCTGCAAATTTTCCCAAGATGAAAGTATTACTGTAAAGATGGAATGATCAAAATTTTCCTGACCTGATTTTGAAACAATCTTCTTGAGTGCCCAGGGAGGAGGTAGGGATGGACTTCAGGATAATATCATTTACTGTGGTGAGGGGTTGGGATTCAAAACTGTGATAGTGTATAATTGCTGAGTCTGCATTTTCATTTAAAATATCTGGGCATCCGTGAACTGAAAGGTTTGAACTGACTGCAGAAATAAATGAATCTATAAACAAATTCACAGAGGTGGCAAACTACAAACTCATTTGACAACAGTGAAAGATAGAAGTATATCATTTTCAGTTTAGCATAGAGTTTCAGAATTGAGTAATATGTAATATACAGAGAACCAGATTCATGCATCTATTGTTCATTTTAAGGTATTTGAGCACTGTCTAAATCTTAAATCCCTTTTAGGCTACAGTATTTTAGAGTGATATAAGGCAGTTCTTACACTAACAAGTTTTAAGTTTTCCTTAGTAGATAAGTTATATATGTAAGTACTATAGTACAAAACATGTGTCTATGTGCTAATGTACAAAACATGACTAGGCCAATTATAGAATTCATTTTCCAAATCTTGTACAAGAGGTCCCTAAATTGATATTTTTGAAGTGTGCATTTGCTGGAAAATAAGTTTCTAAAAATTAGTATATATGTACTAATAAAATTAATTAAATATTTTAAAAAGTAAAATATAGCATAAATCTATAATTTCATAAAGAAACATTTTAAATTATATTGAAGTTACACTACAGGTAAAATAAACAGAATAATTATTTTTGGTATATTATTCTTTACTTAGCTTTTAGGCTAAATGTTTCTCAAATATTATGTTAGTAGTATTTTTTTCTGAAAAATGTATTTTTTCCTGTGTTCATAGAATTTTAATATTTAAGAAAATTTTCCTATAATTTTATCAAGTTATATTTTATGATTTATAAATTTGAAATTAATGGAATTTTCAATTTTCTTTTCTTATGTGTGTCAAGGAGAATTTTATATGAAGAAAATATTGTCTTTAAGTGTGCTTCCAGAGAAGCAGTATTTAAAGTGAAAAGTGGAGTTATCCCCAAGTGCTACTGGAGATTTAAAAATTATTGGACATTGGATACTTATATAATTGCTAATATCCCCTTGCTCTGTAGGGATGGATTTCAATATCTTCCTGGTTGCAAGCCTTGTTTTCAATAATAGCAATGTGCTGAAAGATTCAAATTCAAAGTTTATTGGCACCACAGACATTGAAAGAGAACAGTTTTGACTATGTGGTACGTTTCTGCTAACATAATATTTCTTGTCTTTGCTATTCAAAACAGAAAGATATATAAATTTTGAATAATTAATCCAACAAACTATTACTTTCATAATATCTACTGAGGTGCTCAGTAAAGTTAGTTTAAACGTGAATTTAATGTATAGAATTAATAATATTACTAATATTTGTAAATATGAATATGATACAAGTGTATTAGTGAGAAAATATTGATATGCTACTTTAATAAATTGTCAATATATTTGCATTATTCAACAGGATGCCTCAAATTGGAACTCTCCATTTTAACATCCAGGCGCACTGACCGGACCCCACATGTTCAGTCTTGCTTTTAATGTTATCAAACACAGTAAACCTATTTCTGATGTTTCATTTTCCTGGTATTTCAAATGAAATGACATGAATTACAAATTCTTCACTATTGTAGGGAAATAAGTTAGGACTAAATTTTCTAGGGAACTATTAACAGTTCTAGTTCCTAGTTCCATTTTTAACTAAACTTTTTCTACCCTGTAATATATTTTTATAAGAATTTGTTCCTTAAGCTTTCCTTGGTTTCTTTATTGATCATTATCCAACAGTGATCTTTCAACACTAACCTTGGCCTAGACATACTAGGTTAGTATCTAGGCAGAAGCTTCATGGAAGAGAGAGATGTAATGCGGGACATATCTTCTGCTGATTTGGCTCCCTTGACACAAATGTGTTATAATCATTAAGTGTTCCTAAATATCATGCCATATGCAAAATATAATCAAACATTCAGAATATTTTCAAACAGAAAACAAATGCTTGCTGATCACAGGTCTCTAATTGGTAAGTTAACTTCCATATATCCAGATGAGGACAATGTTTTTTAATGGATACTTATATCCAGCTATCGCCATTACATTTCTTAGGAATAGTTACCTACTTCATCCACTTACTAGTCAAAATCTGACACTGCTAATTTACATACCACAGTTTCTTCTTCACTATTGAAGTAGATCTGCCCTGGGAACCATATCAAAATATTATGATAGATAAATAGTTGCAATTGCCAGCTTGAAGAAGAGTTAGCAATTATTTCCAGCTTCTAATTTTCTGTTAGCAAAAATACGTAATTTATATATAGCTCAAATCTCCATTTTTCTCATTCATATCTAGCACCTAAGTTTGCTAGAACTGGCAAAAGTTTAGGTTAGATCAAATAATAGTCACTCTAAATTACAATTATTCCTGCAATCTCGAAGTAGGTGGTCACTGAATTTTTCTTAATAATATTATTTTAACTTAGAATTTTTCTTTAAATATCGAGTAGTACATTTTACTTTATTTTCACCCACCTTTCCTCCTTTCAGGCTTCTGAGGGGAATTGTAAAACAACGAGAAAAGAAAAGAGGAAAGCTGAAGCTGACAGATTAGGTGACTGGGACCATCTCACTGACCTTTCCTATTTGGGGAATTTTAGATGTAGACTTCCCATTTTTTATCAGTGAGTCCTTTTTAAAGTCAAATGAAATAAAATGTGAAAAAGTTATAAAGAAGTAATAAACATAAAATTACACTCTGAAATGAAAAATTTATCAATATTATTTTCTCCTTATTTCTTTCCTTTTTTGACAATTCCAGTACAGGTCCTTGAACATAAGCTTTTCACAAAAGAAATTTACTGAAAAGAATTGAATTGACCCTACATGATTATGCATTTATATGAAATTATACATTTAAATTTTTAGATATTGTGAGATGCTGAATTGTTTTATATAGAATAACTTCCTGTTAATATTTTACTTTTCTTTAATGCTTGATGATATATGTAGTATGGTTAGGCTACTGAAATTTTTGGAGAAATACCAGCTTTCTTCAGGATATGCTTATCTTTTACTTCACTTACTGCTACCCAAAATAACCTGTGCTGGAAATAAAGATATTATGAACTTAAAGAGAGTACAGACCACAGTAATAAAATATACTTGCAAAGTTAAACAAAGAAACATTGCACCTTTCCTGATAACTGACCAAACCTTTGTTCCAGTGATTTATTGTGGAGTTAATCAACAGTTGAGCAACAGTGAATTAAGCATCTGAGATGGCAGCCTATATTCATCATGAAAATAACACAGGGTAGAGACAAAGACCGATCTTCATGGATTTTACATAATTTCAGTGATTAGGTACTCAAGTGAAAATGGAGACATTTGATATAAGAACTCGAGACCTTATCACTTACCCCATTGCCTTAATATTGCTGTTATTTACCCTATTGAGAGCACCGTTAGCTATCTGCAACTGGGACATTTCCCTATGGGGAAGATAAGACTTCAATGTTTTTTGTTCCACCATGGTTGTTCCATAATGTGATTTGTCAAGAGGCAACCACTCTGAGGATTATCTTTGTCTATTGAAACACATCACTGTATTTTCTTAGTTTTGACAGCCTGAGGAAGCTTGCTAGAACATGTGATACCAATTGAGTACTAGTACAACATAGTGCTCACAAAACACTGGTTTTACCTTATCGTGTTGGCACTTGGCACAGACACAAAATAACAGATGGCACAAAGATATCAATTGTTCTTCATTCAAGAACAGTGTTGTATACAGAACTGAATTATGCACAAATGGTTACAGACGCTTTTTGTACAAGAACTTTTATCAGCTACTTCTGCATCTGTGCCTTTATTATTTGTACTAACAAAGCCTCTTCAGGGATTCTTTCTGAGATAAAGTTACTCTCTTTAATTATAAAGCACTGGGGTGCTTTGCTCTGCACTAATGACCACATAAAATGGAAAAACAATATTGTAGGATAACAAGCTAAGTGTCTGCCAACACTGATTCCAGAATATCCCAACCTCTTTCCTTGGGAATGCTCTATTTTTTTGATTCTCATTTATAAGCTGATAAAATTTATGATCAATTGTTCTCAGCCCTAGATAGTCTTAGACTATTGAAGAAATTTTCTAAAGAGAAACTTCCTCTTTTTTTTTTTTTTTTTTGGTACTGGAGATTGAACTTAGGGGCACTCGACCACTGAGCCACATCCCCAGCCCTATTTTGTATTTTATGTAGAGACAGGGTCTCACTGAGTTGCTTAGTGCCTCGCTGTTGCTGAGGCTGGTTTTGAACTCGTGATTCTCCTGTCTCAGCCTCCCTAAGTGCTGGGATTACAGGCTTGCACCACTGTGCCTGGGTCGAGAAACTTCTTAAAGAACTTCTTAAAGTTTCAACAATAAACACCCAATCAAAAGAGACCACTGTGTGTTTAGTATGCTCCTCTTAGATGTCCTATAAACATGCCAGCAAATCAGCAGTAAGCTGATTTGATTGTCTAGGACTGATTTAATTGTTAAAGTCAGTAGAACTGAGTAACATATTCTAAATACTCTAGACTTCTTAACATAACCTGTCAAGTATGTCTGAGTTTCTATCAGAAATAGCCTAAACAGCTTGATTATGAATGCTTATTGGTTTTCAGGGACATTCTGGAAGGATAGCTTTTCACATTTACTCAAAGTGGCCCTAATTTAACTTCAAGCCATTATGATGGCAGTCACAACTCTTTTCCAGTTAAGCACGTATGCATATGTGTGTATGTATGCATCTATTTATCTATACAAGTTTATAGTAGTGAAGCACCGAGAAACTTGACATAGAATAGGCATTTATCTCAAGTTATTTTGAGAAATTTATTGAAGAAATATTTTCAAATGGCAATTCTTTCAAGTAAGCAATTGAAGTACAATTGTACCCAAGATGAATCTTTGGGAAAGGGTTGGTCAAAGGAAACAAGGCTCAGATTTGTCAGGATTGGCTTGTTAGTCTGTGTGATAAGTGAATTCACTTGGTTCCTACTGTGGTAATATCACAAAATATTTTTTTTGTGATCTGCCCCATCAAAATGTAGCCATGAATTTGATTTGAAAATGCCTAAAGTAGAAATTGTCTTTATTTCTTCATGCTATCTACAAGAGCTATTCTATTCTAGGAACCATGGAACAGCTTAACAGATTGTACCCTCCTCTATGCAGGCGGGCATAGGTCTATGTTATATTCTCCAGGTGAAATGCAACAACATGGCCCTTACCATGTTGACACATTAAGGCAGAGTTTACTTTGTTGATTTGAAAGCAAAGTAATTTGAAGGAGAAACACAGGTTTTTCTTAAATCTCTAAATATGCATGATTCCCGAAAAGTTTGGGAAATGAATGACAGTGAAATTTACTAAGTTGCTAATGTGTAGTAGGCAACTTAAGTGAAGTCAAATTACAGAAATATAATATTATCAGGGCTTCAAAAAGAATACCCTCTTACTGATAAACTGTTATTACTAGCAAGACATAAATATATGGAAGTTAAAGAGTGGTAGGATTGAGGACTCTGGTGTGTGTGTGTTTTCATGTATGTGTTAATTATAATTTGCCATCAAGTATACTATCTAAGATCCAGATTAAAGAAAAAAATAGCTGAAATTAAAATTATTAAAGAAATATTTTTAAAAGAATAATCAAAAGAGGACAGCATCTTTGAGAGGGAACAACATGGAGATCAGAGTAAGAAACAATTGGGAACATTTAATTCTGGCATTATCTGGAGGCTAAGGGTGAGTCATGGAGATGGAGAGGAAGAAGAAAAAGCCTGGGCAAAGGTCTCTACTTTAAAAGTAGAGATGAGGATGAGTACACCACCTGTTTGATTTCTTTAAACTCTCACAACATTCCAACCAACTCCCTGGAAGAATTTTACCAAGAATATACTCCACAGCCCTTCAGAGTAAAGCAAAATACTGTCAACACAGCATCATAGCCACTGAGAAGAGGATTATCATGAGTTTAAAACATAGCAGTGAATAGGTCATGATTATGACAAATAAAGATAGTTCCATATTTTTCCAAAACTTACTTTGAAAGGAAATACGGAAAGAATAATAAGAGTTTACAAGTAATAATTATAACATAAATCGGCATCAAAGGCATATCAAGAACTAATGGGCTAGAAGTTGAGGATCCTAATACTTCAAATCAGCAAACTCATTAATTTGATTACACACAAATTCCTGTGTTCGTCAGTACTTGTCCTAAGCATTCCTGCACCTTCCTCCCTCTGATCCAAATCAGTAGAATAGAAGGACAGGGATGACTATGAGGGGAGCAAACTGAATAGCTCTTGTCTAGTTAGGCCTTCTGGTCTATTAGTTGGGCACCCTCCTCAATCTCCTGAGCCTACATTCCTTCATCTACCCACTCCCTTATACCTCAGGCTGACTCTTCCTACCTTTACTTCCTATTGTTTTACCAGTTTCCCTCTCCTTAATTCTTACTCTTTCATTCATCACTTTCACTTCCCCCACTTTCAATGTGATATACAATTTCAGTGGGAAAATGATGCTTTCATTAGAAGAAAAAAGGAAATGTCAAAACACATGACCAAACAAGTATAAAAATAATAAATTGCAATACAAACTTTGAAAACTCCATAAGTATTATTATTCCATTATAAACTGTGGGAACTGACTTCTGAATTTCAGTCTTAAATGGTATTTACTAACTCTAAGAAAAGATACCTTTCAAATTCTTATGACATTCCCTTTGTTGTCATAGTGAATATGGCTTCTTAAGATGGAACTAGCTAGCAGAGCCATAGGAATGCAAGAGAAAGCTTGTTTTCTTCCTCTTCCTGTATATGTTATTTTTGTGTTGTCAGATTCCAAATAGGAGGATTACGCTGTTCATTCCACAAGTTATTAAGAATAGGAATAGAAAACCAGAGTCAAATAAAGAATGAGTAGGAAAAGAAAGGTCGGTGGAAAAAATAATCAAGTAAAAGCATGATTTTGGCATAACATCTCAGACAACTGATGCTGGAAAGTCTAATTTGAACACAAGCAACTTAATAAGGACTGAGGCAACAGGGAAGCAAAAGTTAGATACTGACTAGTAAGCAGATAGAGAGCTGCTGACACTATGTGGTGATAGTATTTCAGCTCTCAAAAGCTCTACAGTTGGCTATTTGACACCAGAATAGAGGTACTATGGTCAGGAAGAAGCTACAGGGTGGCAAGAAGACATAGAAGACCAAATACTAATGAAGAGAATGAGCAGGTGCTGGCTGCATATGTGGCAGCTGGAGGGCATATGTGAGCTAGAGAGAGAGATGGATGTAACACAGCTTTAAGAAGTTTCAGCCTGACATGATCCACCTTTTCTTCTCAGAACTGAAATTCATGTTCCATAATGACTTGTCCAATGGGAATGAGAACCAGTTTAGAATGCATCCCCTTAAGAGAATGATGTTTAACAGTTTCTCCACCATGATATTTGGGGAATACTACCCCACATAACAAAATCATCTGCTTTCTCAGGTCCAGGGCAAATATAGAAGGTCATGTGCTATTCTTGGACTATTGGAGTGAACTTCACCCTTCATCTTAAAGAAGGTACAGTCAAGGCATAGTGTCAGATTTGTATTAATTTCTTTAATTACTATTTTAAAAATAAGCCAACATTATGAATTCTAGTATCATGCATTAATAGAAAATTATTCAATAAAAAACAGGTTCTCTGCCCAGGGTTCACTCTCCTTTGTATTTGTTGATACAGCTCTTTGAGTTCCAATCCCATTTCAAAATTGTACTTTCTGTGCCTATACACTTTTTCCTGATTCCACTAGCAGCAGCTCCTAATAGCTTGCTATATCAATAAGAGTAATGAATACTTGTAGGAAATTGGAGGGAAAATAGAACTTCCCCCAAACATATCAGGACAGGATAACTACAGTAAAAGTAGAGGCATACTTATGAAGAAGATAAAGACATGACTGGAGAGATGAGTTTCTTGCTGAAGAATGAACTAAAGGCAAATCCAAATATAAGATAGAAAAGCTCATATTTTTTAATCTGGGTAGGTGACAAATTGTGACTAATCTATTTTTTTAAATCATGGCTGGAATTACATAATGTTAGTACTATAACATCAGCTTGAATCAACTGTTGGTGATAACTGTCACCACTCCTGGGTGATGGTGCCAATGGGAGAGGAAAAGATACAGCTAACATAAAATAATTCATTGCTCCTACTTTCAAAATGACTTCCATTTAGACTGAATTATTTTTTTCAGATAGAAATACAGATATGCACCTTTACATGTTCTGTATTATTAGACAATTACGAACTCAGCAGGTGACAGTGACCACCAAGTAAGTCATAAATGTTTCATAAAAACGCAGAATTCTCTGAATTTGATGAAACATTCAAAGTCAGGAGTCTGATAGCATTTTTTTGTTGTTGTTGTTTGAAATGTAATTCCTGCTAGTAGTTTCCCACCATTTGGTTTATTCATATTATGAAACAAAATTACAGCTTCAAATTCCACATAAATGACAACATATTTTTCCTTGTCCTTCTTTGGGAAGGCCATCATAAAAGATCAGTGCTCTATTTAATGTAGTGTCACTAGGAGCCCCCATGTTCAAATTCAGACTTTATACATGACCTTGAAATATGTGAACTTAATTGCTCTTAGGTTTTAATTTCTACATTTGTAAAATAAATATTTTAATAGTGCCTAACTCATAGTTTATTTTGAAAATTAAATGAGATAATGTATATTAAGCACATGATGTAATCTCTTACTTCTGTCAGCTGTTATAAAGGAGGTATATTTCTAAGAGACTTGTTCACTAGAATATAAACTCCATGAAACCAAGAGCTTTTCCAAAATTATTTACTATGATAATTCTAGTATTTATTAATATCTCTTGAATAAATTCTTAGATATAAAAAATTTCATAGTATAATTTGTTTGGAAAATGCCACAAGTTATATCTTCCTTTTTAATATCTATTACGTATTTTAATAAGTAAGAAGTACTGAGAACTACTGTAAAGCGGTACAAGTAACAGGTAAAAAACTTGCTAACGTTTTCAAAAAATGTTACCCATTCCTTTTATTTGAGTTTCTGCTCTGTCTAGAATTACATGTAACACACATTTGACAAAATGTCTTTGAAATGTAATACATTTTTAATGTGAGCTCAATGATCAAAAAGAATGTCCAGTAAGGATAGTAGGTACAAATAACAAAATGCAAATTTTTTTAAAATTTTTTTTTATTTTTATTTTTTAAATTTTTTTAGTTGTAGATGGACACAATGTCTTTATTTTACTGCTTTGTATGTGGTGCTGAGGATCGAACCCAGGGCCTCACGCATGCGAGGCAAGCGCTCTACCGCTGAGCTACAGTCCCAGCCACAAAATGCAAATTTTATTTGGAAACTATTTCAAACATTATTTTGTTATATACAGCAATATGCTCAATAATGTAATAAAGTACAAAAGAAGGTATAAGCATCAAGCTTCTAGTTACTGACTTGTCTTCATATATGTAACTAAATACACACACGCGTGCACACACACACACACCCCGGAGCCAGAAAATATAAGCGCTTGTTGGTTACTCTCATAAAGGACTATAGGATTATGACTACAAATGTCAGAGCGTTCTCCGAACTAAGCTTTGTTTAGTGATTTTTTTTTTCCTGGCTACCAGCTGGTATTTCAATATAAAATAAGTAGCGTTAACATATTTAACTTGTCTTATTGAGGTCATATAGGAAAACTATTTTATTATCATGAATGTACTTCCTATTCTGATCTTTTATATTTTTATTTAAAGTTCTCTGGAAATGTCACATCTTTCAATAGGAATTTCAGGATAGAGAATAATAATAGGGAAACATCCTCTGCTCAAGAAAGGTCATCTTCTGAGAATTATTTAAATCTTTCATGAAATATAAAGATTGTATAGTTTTCAGAAAGAAATGATATACTCATCTTGTGCTTAAAAAACATTCTTTGTGTGTATATGTTAAGTAGTGACTGGTCCATTCTACTTATAAAAGAGAACACTTGTCAAATAGCAACACTGGTTTTCATTTAATAATTGATATTAATAGTCCCCAATCCTTCCATTTTTTCTATTCATAGCTAAGATTTATAGGAGCAAAGTTAATCATTTATGGCTTTGATATTTAAATTGTTTGACTATTTTATATCCAGTACATGGTTCATATAAAAACAATATTTGTTCATGAAAAATGTTAAGGATGTCTATTAGGATAGTTTCAAATAGCTTATATCAATAGTTTATTTTTCTCCTGACTTGAATATTTCTAAGGAAAAGAATGTGAAATTCCTTCATCCACTGAAACCAAAAGGTAATGAATTTGCCTTGTGCTTTCAAGATGTTCAAAATAGTTAATGCAATTGTGTTTTATAATAAAGCCTTAAAATTAAAGGAGAACTTTAATGTCTCCATTCATTCCATACACTGAACCTTGCTAGATCATTGTCTGTCAATAAAGAATTCAGTGTAAGACTCTCTTGGATTCCATCCAAAGGTTAGAACACAAAAAGGGCCTTGTTTACAGGTTAGCTTTTTGTTATGGACCCAGCAAAATGCCAGTTGTGTAATCTCAGTAGGAGAATATTGCAAACTCATAATTTCATGATTTTGTGAGGAAAGCTAGCCCTAAGTATAATTTTCCTGCCAAAAGAATAAAACTAACAGATGTTATCAACAGTTGAGGAATACTCCGTGGCAATAAAACTGCTTCTAGTGACAATGTGTAAGAAATCACCACACTGTTCAAATTCCTAGTGTGAGCACAAGCAGAGGAAGGGAAAGGAGAATAATATTTCATGAAAATCAAACTTGGAACTTCAAATTTGGAGTGAAAGTATTAAAAAGTCTACTCTGAAATTATATCTATTTTTATTCAAAATATAAAATAAAAGATTGATAAAAATCTACCAAAATTACCAGAAGTTTTCTTGATTATTTCCTTTTCAAGTGATTAGCCAAGCGTTTTAAAGAAAAATTTAAAAATCTCAGTTTTCTTCTTCTTGTGATGAGCAATTACTTGCAGTTTCATGTTGGTTATGAAAATTGCTACTGAAAAATTTCCTAGCAATTTGTGTACTATAGTAGCTGGTAGTAATCATTTATGTTTAAACCCACTTTGAAGAATAGTGAAGTACAATGATTTTTATTGGTGCAATACTTTTCACTCTGGAAGATAATATTTTGTACATTTTTCATAGTATTTGAATAGAGACCTGAGTTCTCCAGCAATCATGTACTAATTTGTACTTTGCCACAAGCTCCTACATAATGAGCGTAGCTACATAAATTGTTTCACTGTTTATTTGCCGAGAAATTAAATTTTGAGCTCAGGTCTACAAATGAATCATGAAACAAAAATAGCTTCCATGACTGTCCTGATGAATCTTGAGCCATGCATGAAGTTGATTAATAGCATAGCAACATGTCTTGACTAAACCTAATCACTTACATATTATTTACTATTGACAGGGGAAGTGAACAATGTGAAAACATGTTCTACCCAATGTTCTGAAATTGTAAACCTGCTTCCCCAATAACTATGAATTATTGTCTTAAGTTATACTTATCTTTAATTTGCCATACTTATTTTAAAAAGTAACACAAAATGTTCTTATATACTAATAAAGTTACCTATGATAAAAGAGATATTAAGAGATTATTAGGAAAAGATATTTTACTACCATAGTAGTATGATGATTGATACATTCTTTTAATAAAATATTACTTGCACTGCTTTTTAAGTGCATGTTATCCAATTTATCCTTAAATGGACATTAAATCCATTAAAAATCATAAAACAAAGCCTGAAAACCATTTACCCCCTCTATCAACATTTTACTTCCACAACTTTTCTTCTCTCTTTACTTGGTTCTCAATAATTATTCATTCTACTGAATAACTAACTCTAAATTTTGCACATTTAAATCATCAATGATAAATAATATTTATGAATTTTACACCATTACTTTTTTCCTATAAATTATATATTAGGATCCATATTGACTATCTATTTAATTAATTCAACCATTTTATCTTTATGCCTTAAAAAGTTGTGAAACTAGCATGACTTTCCTGTACATATACCACAGTAAATATCCATAGCATGTACATTCAGAAGATGGATCCTAATTAGAATAAGACATACTTCATGTTTGTATAAATATGTCAAAATATATCCTACTGTCATAAATAAATAAAAATAACAAATGAAAATTTTTTTAAAAAGTTGTATAATAAAAAATTTGGCCTTGCTCAGAGTGAAGTGTAGCCTTTCCTTCCAGTTTCCCTGCCAGGATATGCCAGTTAGAAAAATCTTTCTTCAGGATGGGAGCTGACCACACGCAACTGATAGATATACCATAATGTATCAGTCAACCTGGTGATTGAGTTCAACCATAAAAAATCAATCAGTAATGCCTATGTGATGGTGCCTCAAAAAATCTCTGAATGTAGACATTAGATGTTTCTCTGATGGCAATACTCTGTACATATTTTCATGAATCAATAGTGGAGAGGGAACCCATCCTGACCATGAAGACAACAATGGAAGTTTCACATTTGGAATCCCAGTAAACTACCTTTGTGTCTCTTTCTTTGACTGGCTTTAATCATTATCTCTGACTTTTAATAATCTGCAGTTTTAAATACAGTATATTTCAAATGAGTTTTTCCGAACAAATTGTTAAACTTAAGAATGGTTTGGGGGATGGTCTATATCAGTCTTTAGATTTCTGTCACAAGTGAGGGTGTCTGTAAAAGATTGTGTTTTTGAATTTTGCTTTTGGCTAGCTCCCAGGCAGAAGTGCTTATGTGCTATAAACTAAAAGAAAACTAAAAGGAAAACACACACACATACACACTCAAATACATAGATGCAGAAATAGTCCAAATATAAAAATGAACATCGTTGACTATTACGGCTTGGATATGAGATGTCCCTCAAAGCTCATGTGTAAGGCAATGCAGGAATGATCAGGAGTGAAATGATAAGATTATGAAAGTTATAACCCAATCAGTAGGTTAATACATTTGATGGATTAACAATCTGAATTGAATACTGAATAGTAACTATAGGAAGGTAGGTATGGCTGGAAGAAGTAACTGGGGCATGTCCTTGAGGATTATATATTTTCCACCTGGCTTCTCCTTTCTGTTTTTCTCCCCCCGCCACACACACACCTTCTTGCCTTTCTCTCTCTGTCTTACTTGGCCACCGTGAGCTGCGTAACTGTCCTGTGCCATACCCTTCCATGATGTTCTGCCTCACCTCAGGCTCAGAGCAATGAAGTGGGCTATTCATGGACTGCACTTCTGAAATCATGAGTCAATTTTCTCCTCTAAGTTTTTCTCGTCAGGTATTTTGGTCACAACAATGAAAAGCTGACTAACAAAGTGACCAAACTATAGATTAACAAATACATTTCAATAAATATCTGTTCATGCTACACATGTTTCTTTCTATGCCACTTGCACTATGAATGGATTTGAATGGTTTTATGAATGGATTTTTGTGGCTTTCTTTTTTCAGTCTTTGTGTTTTTCAAATAGAAGTTTGTGGGACTTTTGAATAATGTATAATTTATCATTTTCTCAGATTATGTTTTGTGTATTGTATCTAAGACATTATGGAACTAAAAAACTTATAGAAGAAGATATATGAGACTTTGAATTAGGGACAAGTTCCCAAATTATAGTCCATAAAAGAAAGAAATGATAATGTTTTTTCAAAATTAAAAACAAAAACAAATTCCATTGAAAGACATTTAAAAGAATGAAAAGACATTTAAAAGTCTGAGAAACTATTTGAAAATCACATATTTGATAAAATATAGGTATTCAGAAAATGTAACAAATTTTAAAACTCAATAATGAGAAAATAATAAAATATGGACAAGATTTGAATAAATATTTGATTAATAATGATAGGTGGATGGCAATTAATGTAATAAGGGAAATGCAAATTAATGGTATTTTTGTTCTTTTTTTTACATATCTCAAGATGTAGATGCAACATCGGTTTTGGGCATATGAAAATCCAGTTGTTATTGTACAATTTGTTGAAAAGACTATCCTTTCTCAGTTAAATTATTTTAATGCCTTTAAGAATAATCAATTGTCCATATATCTGTGGGTTTGTTTATGAATCTCTATTCATCTATAAGTATATAGAATATCTATATTCTACTCTATCTACAGACCAATACTACTTTTATCTTTTTTCTATTTGTTAATTTTTAATTTTATGTTTTGATTGACATAGAAATCCAAATTTTACATTGTACCTAATAAATATCTATAAGTATCATGTGTTTATCTTAATAACAAACTTTGAGATAAGGTAGTGTTAATGATCCAACTTTGTTGTTTTTCAGTGTTTTTCTGGCTATTGCAATTCCTTTATAGTTCCTTATAAATTTTAGAATTAGCTTGTCAATTTTTATCATCCTCCCCCAAAATACAATGAAATTTCTGAAATTTCAAATAAACTTGTCAGAAACATATAGATCAAGAAGTAGGGAAGAAAATAAATTCTTTTTTATTAATTTATTTTTTACCTGAACATAAAGCATAAAAATGTACATATTAATGAACCTAGAAATTGTACCTGCTAAAGGGGTATCATGTGTTGTTTCAATATATGTAAATACTGTGAAACATTGAATCAGTTAAAGATATCTATATCCTTATTTGTTGTTTATGGTGAAAACATTCAAAATCTTTTCTTCTTGCTTTTTGAAATGTACTGTGCTTAACAGTATTGAATCTCCCAATCTATGAATATCATACATATCTCCATCTTTTTAGCCTGGGCACAGTGGCACAGGCCTGTAATCCCAGCAGCTTGGAAGTCTGAAGCAGGAGGATCACAAGTTAGTGAGACTCTGTCTCAAAAAAAATAATAGTAAGGAAGGCTGAGGACGTGGCTCAGTGGTTAAGTGCCCCTGGGCTCAATCTCTGGTTAAAAATTGTTTAAAAAAGTTTTTCTCAGTGATATTTTATAATATTTTTCAGTATACAGGTCTTTCACATCTTTTTGAATATTTTTTCCATTATATTACATCATATTTTTAACAAATAGTGTTCTTTTATATTTTCAACTTTAGTTCATTCTTTAATCAAATACAGAATTACAAATAATTTTTGCTTATAGATCTTTTATCCTGTAACCTTGCTAAACTCACTTGTTAATCTAATATCTTTTGTAAATTCCATCAGATTCTTTACAAAGATAATAACATCATCTCTGAAATAAGAGTTTGATTTATTTCCTTACTATAAAGATAGCATTTCTTTGCCTTGCCTTTTTGTACAAATTAGAACATCTAGTATGTTGATTAGTAGAAGTGGTAAGGAAAAACATCCTTGCCTTGTTCCTATTTTATGGGAAAGTTATTTTGGCTTTTATCATAGAGCATGATGTTTACTTTAGGATTTTTTTGTTTCCCCAGGAACTTCTGAATTTCAACAAAAACATTGTGATTTCTTGGAAGAAGCATATTATCTTTCCTCTTTAGTTTACTAACATAGTGATTACATTGCTTGTTTTTTTGGCTAAACCATCTTTGCATTATCATTATCAGGCTAAACTCCAAACCTTAAGCTATTGTTTTTATAAATTTATTGATTCAGTTACTAGAATTTTGTTGCGACTTTCCAACATGAGGATATTGGTTTATAATTTTATTTTGCTTTAATTTCTTATGTTACTGTCTTTTTTTTTTTTTTTTTTTGGTACTGGGGATTGAACTCAGGGGCACTTGACCACTGAGCCACATCCCCAGCCCTATTTTGTGTTTTATGTAGAGACAGGGTCTCACTGAGTTGCTTAGTGCCTCGCCATTGCTGAGGCTGGCTTTGAACTCACGATTCTCCTGTCTCAGCCTCCCTAAGTGCTAGGATTACAGGCTTGAGCCACCGCGCCCGGCTTTACTGTCTTTTTTTAAAGGTACTGTTAGCATGTAGAATGTGACGTGAAATATTCCTGTGCTGCAGGTTTCTCAAAGATCTTATATATATATTATCATCTAATTTTGATTTTAAGATGTACACATTAATTTATCTATTTTTCATCACTTATCACATATGAACATTGTTTCCACTACTATACTAGTATAATATATATACCCCACTTAAAATTTGCTATTTTTCTTTCTTTAAATGGGCACTAGTATGACACTATTTATACTACACTAAATTCTAGGTGGTAAGAACTAGAGCAATTTGTTTTTGTGAATATATATTTGTACATTGATTATATGTTTATAAGCCACATTGAGTGTTTTTAATAATCATGTGATTATATAAATTAAAAAACAAAAAATTTACACAATATTCTATTATTAAACAAATAGATGTTTCTAGCACTTTAAGCTAATTACTAGAGGAACATGTCTTTCAACATGTTTCCTTCAGAACCACTGCTTTTTCCAGAGTTCTGTCAAGTGGTCATCAGTGAAGGTGGTGTTTCTGGGAAATAAATGTTAAGTCCAAATAGTTTACCTCTGTTTACCAACTTCAAACCTACAATTAGCAAAATGTTTTACAAAGATGATGTTATTATCTTTGTAAAATGAAAATGTTTTCAAAAATATATTTTACTGATTATAATTTTATTCTAAAGGATTGAACATACATTGCAAAGACTATTCTGGTCAGTAAATTGTTATCTTTTAGCTCTCAGGATACAATTTATTTCATCTCACATTTATTGACATAATATTTATGTATTAATGTTTATGATAGCTAAATTTGAAATAATGTCTAATCTTCATTTAATGCAATGTTGTAAAAGTGATAAATCACAACTTAAAAAGATAAAATTATGTAAATGCTTAAAAATTATGAATTATCATTAGTGACTTTAGGAGGAAACAACACTTCACAGTTTGGATATAAAAATATTCAATTAATCCAAGTATTCTATCACATCAGATAATTTTAAAAATATATAAAGCATAGAAAAAGAAAAGCAAAATGACTTAATTTCTTCATTGTTGGGGATGCTGATGATCTCTAATATTTTGTTCTTTTTTGAAATAATTTGCATACAATATCATCTACAGAAGATTTGGAAACAGAAATCTTATTTTTTAATTATTTTTAATCTAGAAGAATGCCACTTAAAATTTTCTATTTTTTTCTTTTAATGGGCAATTGCCCAATTATCCTTAAACAAAGTTTCTTCATCAGAAAATAATGACATAAGTGTCTCGTTTTAGTGATATAGATGTAAAAGAGGAAAGTGCATTATTCTGGAGGATAATAATACTTTGCCTGGAATAGACTGGAGACTTAGTTAAGCTTTTTGGAAGACAATTTAGGCTATGTTCTTCCCCAATGCACTATTTCCCCTCTACAAATTTATGTAAATATCAAGAGATTTAACTAAAAGAACATTTTATTTAGAGTGTTCAAATTTCTGGATAAATAATAAATTGCAATAACATCCATTGAAGCAATAAGTTGGATAGCCATTGAGGTTTTCCAATGGTATTTATATCATAAGGGAGTTGGCATTCTGGTACTGTGAGTGAAACCCCACCTCTGGGCCAAGAGTTTTAGAGAAAGGATGGACCGATGCTTAGGTATGGTAGAAGATGGACAGCATTATGTTATCAAGAGAGTTATATGCATCTAATACAGATGCTCTCATGGAAAAAGTAAATGCCCATCATAAATTGTTGGCACACTACAATTTTTCAACATCACATAAACAATTAGCTGAACATTTGTATTTACATTGTATTCCCTCCATGTTATGATGGGTATGCTCTAGGATTTCATGAGTCTGGTAAGTGAATAATTCTGGCAGTTGGAAAGTGCCCATTGTACACCTATATATAAATATAAAAGCTATTTTAACCTATAATAAGATTGTATGTCATCCTGTTACTTGTGAGAGAAACATGGATCACTTACTTAATACAGTATAAGTACCTCACTATTCTTAGAAGTAAAAAATAAAACTTTTCATAGACTACTAAGAATGTTCCCATTATAATTATAGTCTATTTATTTCTCCTCTAAGATTAGAAAATGAAAGAAGACAGGCAGGGAAATGAACGGCAGTGCAAAAACACTGATTTTTTCACTGTCTCCAGATCATTCTCTTGTTTGACAATTGTCTTGCTGATTAGCTATGATCTTTTATTAATATCAATATGTATCAGATTGTTTTGCCTCTTAAGCTAATAATGCTCATTGTAATACTGTGTGTATGAACTTGGGGTGAACTGTAACATGACAAAAATTATTTTGGAAAGCATGCAATTTCCAAATGTGTTTTTCTTGAGACTTTCATTTGTGTCTACAATTCACATTTTAAGTTTACTGAATCTCAAACGGCACATAGTAAACCATCACTATAAAATCATGTCTTTGAGTAGTCCATAATGACTAAATATGTAATGAAGTCTCATTCTATGCAAATATTACACAGGCAGGAGATCCTCTAGATAAATACAAATGAGGACAGAGGGATTGTGAACAAAACAAAAGCACAAACTGTAAATACATGATTCTATACTTAGAGGGTCCAAAAAGTTCCACCAGAAAACTTCTAGAACTGATAAATGAATTCAGTAAAACTGCAGGATATAAAATCAATATACATAAATCAAATGCATTTCTATACATCAGCAATGAATCCTCTGAAAGAGAAATTAGAAGAACTACTCCATTCACAATAGCCTCCAAAAAAATAAAATACTTGGGAATCAATCTAACAAGAGAAGTGAAAGACATCTACAATGAAAATTACAAGACACTAAAGAAAGAAATTGAAGAAAATCTTAGAAGATGGAAAGACCTACCATGCACCTGGATAGGCAGAATCAATATTATTAAAATGGCCATACTACCCAAAGCACTATACAGATTCAATGCAATCCCAATTAAAATCCCAACATCATTCCTTATTGAAATAGAAAAGGCAATCATGAAATTCATTGGGAAGAATAAGAGACCGAGAATAGCCAAAGCTATCCTGAGCAAGAAGAGTGAAGCAGGAGGCATCACAATACCTGACCTCAGATTATACTACAAAGGTATAGTAACAAAAACGGCATGGTACTGGCACCAAAATAGACATGTAAACCAGTGGTATAGAATAGAAGACACAGAGACAAACCCACTTACATACAGTTACCTTATACTAGATAAAGGAGCCAAACACATACACTGGAGAAAAGATAGCCTGTTCAACAAATAGTGCTGGGAAAACTGGAAATCCATATGCAGTAAAATGAAACTAAATCCCTATCTCTCACCATGCACAAAACTCAACTCAAAGTGGATCAAAGACCTAGGAATTAGACCAGAGACCCTGCGGCTAATTGAGGAGAAAGTAGGTCCAAATCTTTATCACGTGAGATTAGGCCCCGAATTCCTTAACAAGACACCTATAGCACAAGAAATAAAAGCAAGAATCAATAAATGGGAAGGACTTAAACTAAAAAGCTTCTTCTCAGCAAGAGAAACTATCAATGAAGTGAACAGAGAGCCTACATTCTGGGAGCAAATTTTTGCCACACACACATCAGATAGAACACTGATCTCCAGGATATATAAAGAGCTCAAAAAACTTAACACCAAAAAAACAAATAATCCAATCAACAAATGGGCTAAGGAGCTGAATAGAAACCTCTCAGAAGATGATATACAATCAATAAACATATATATGAAGAAATGTTCAACGTCTCTAGTCATTAGAGAAATGCAAATCAAAACTACCCTCAGGGGGCTGGGGTTATGGCTCAGTGGTTGAGTGCTTGCCTCGCATATGTGAGGCACTGGGTTCCATCCTCAGCACCACATAAAATAAATAAAGATATAAAAAAAATAATAGCACATCATTTAAAATAAAAATGAAGTTTAAAAAAAAAAACTACCCTCAGATTTCATCTCACACCAGTCAGAATGGCAGCTATCCAAAATACCAGCAACAATAAGTGCTGGCAAGGATGTGGAGAAAAAGGTACACTTAAACATTGCTGGTGGGATTGCAAATTGGTGCAACCAATCTGGAAAGCAGTATGGAGACTGCTTAAAAATATTGGAATGGAACCACCATTTGACCCAGCTATCCCACTCCTTGGCCTATACCCTAAAGACTTAAAAACAGCACACTACAGTAAAGCAGCCACTTCAATGTTTATAGCAGCACAATTCACAATTGCAAAACTGTGGAAGCAACCCAGATGTCCTTCAATAGATGAATGGATAAAGAAACTGTGGTACATATACACAATGG
>PVHX01000416.1:0-148671 GCA_004024805.1 Geosciurus inauris | reverse complement strand
ACTGAATAGTGGATGCTGATGAATAAGGGAGGTGGGAATGGGAAACATAAGAGAAATAGAGGAACACTGGACGTGACATGGGGGATGTGGGGGGAAGGAAAGGGGAATGGGTAAAGATGGTTGATAAAAAAAAATATATATATATATACTGTTCATTGAAAATACATATAAAGGTGTTTAATATGAAGAATTTAATCTGCTTATAATTTTGTGCAAAGTTAGAAAAATTATGATTGTAACAATTTTTTCTATTTGCCTCAACAAATGTTTTCAGTGAAGAGTGTGTACAGCTTCTGAAAATTTGTTTTTTCTGTTATCTTTGATAACATGTATTAAAATGCAATTTTTGAGAAAAAAATAAATGAATAAAACAAAAAAAAGAACTATCTAGGAAAAAAAAAAGAACTATTCAAAGTAAAGGTGGATTAAAGATTCCTTATTCATAGTGTTTGAGAAAGTGACCAGTGGATAATTCTAATTGTTCTTGTAGTTGGTTTATGCAATCAGCTAAACAATGGCAATTCCCCTGTAAAGCTGGCATGTGAAGTCAGTCTTGGAAAAAAGTATTGCCTGGACTATCTTCCTAAACAGGCTCCACTTGCTAGGACTCATATCCCTTGGGTTCTGCAGTTAATCAGCAAAGTATATTTTACATTTCTTCCCTACAAAGCTACTTTATACAGACTTAAATATTTAAATCTTTTACATAATTTGGCAGCATGAAGTGAAAAATGACACTGGACTACAATTTCTGGCCCCAGTTCTGTCACTAATCAGGTATGTGATTTACTTAAGTCACTTAACCTCTTAAGCTACAATGTCATTATCTATAAAATATCTTCTCTGAGAGTACAGATAAAATGAAATAATGTGCCTGGAGGAGTTTTTAAAAATTAATACACTCCATAAATATAATTATACATCATTCTATCAGATCTCATACTCCTTTCAATAAAGATCTTTATTCTAATCATTAAATCTTATTCAGCAAATTAAGCTACTATCCCCTTTCTTCTTTTAACCTAACAATATAGAACTATAAGAAACTTTTCCCACTACTCAGTTCATAATAATTGCATATTCATTATTAGTGATTAGTGCTGAGTTAACTTTTTAAATTAGTTAATACTTTTTTAATTAGTTAATATTAAATGTGTTATTAATGTAACACATTTAATAGATAGGGAAAATTATATTGTATGGCACTCCAAATAGACCCATAGACTATTTTCCATTTTTCATATAAATCAGTAACTATTTTTTAAACCTTATTTATAAAATTATCTTATTCTCTAGAATAAGATAAACATTGGAACAATACTACACAATAGAAGTACTCTAATAAAGTAATTATTAGATTACTTGGCCAAATATTTGGCCATTGTAGTATGCTATAGCTTCTCTTTAAGTAACTATCATGAGTAAAACAAACATATCTGATTTCAATTTGAATATTTTTTTCATCTATGCCATCTGGATCAGATTACCTGTACCTTTTCTATGTCCTTTCATAATCATGGAATCCTGACATGTTAACTGGCTTCTCTGGCCCTTTGCTTCCCAATCATCAAAATTTAACCTAGTTAATACTAACTCTAATCATGTATGTTTTAAATTCTATCAACAATACAAAGTTAAAGGGAAAAAAGCAGATCTATAGTACTAGGACTTAGAATATGAACACTATTTATACACTAAATTGTGATTCCATCTTTTTTATGGTGAAGCAATGCACTTAATCTTGCCTATTGTATATACTTACTGAATTGGACTGAGTAGGGGGAAGAATTTTGAATTCTTAGATTCTCAGGGAAAGAGAACACAAGAAGGTGCTTTCTATGGTTTGTTCTACACACACTTCTCCAGCTACATTATCCCTGTTCTGTCATTTCCATTCAAGAAATATTGAGTTTCTCTCTGTCACTGGTACACAGCATCCTCTTTCTAGTCTTCTGAGTCTTCATCCAGGCTGGCTTCTCTTCCTCTCACACGTTTTATAACCAAGTAAGTCCTAGTCATCCTTCAAAACTCAGATACCTCCTTTAGGAAAAATTTTGACTATCCCTTCTACTAGGCAAGATGGAATCTTTCTCTATTAACATTCCTATTCCATTGAGAACATGGCATCTTTCCTTTTATTGACTAGCATGGAAATAATTCATTGCTGTTCTTGACTTTTCAGCCAGACAGGAAGATTCCTAAAAATGTAAAATAGATCTTAAAAATCTTTGTATTCTCAGCACTTGGTCCAATTAGTGGCATGTAGATGATCAAAATATACTTTTTGAAATGATATGAAGAAAAAGTTACTGGTAATCAGAAAAAAATTGATGTATTAGGAAAAAACTCAGATTTAAAAAGGCTAATAAAGTTTCTAGTACATTATAGCTGTATGTTCACACTATGAGGAAGAATATTGAAGGAACTCTCTGATTACAATAAGAGTAGAATTCACCTTTCTGGAATATTCCATTAAACGATTCAATTTTTTCGTTAAATCTGCATATTATGAAATTACTTACCTCAATTAAAAAACTTCATCTTTATAACCTAGTTTTGCCTCCCACAGTATTTTAAATATTGGGAGCAGATATGTAGGTGTGTACTGCTTATGACATGAACACAATGTAAATTTTTTTGCATCATTGAATAGAAAGAATTAGAAATGTTTTAATTTTCTCACTACTTTGAATGTCTAACTTCCTTTTGTTAATGAGCTAAATATTGTGTTAATTAAACTTTGTGCCTTATTATAATTAAATTAATATAAGTAACAAATATATGAATATAAATTATTTTGATCAGAACTTTCTACTAATAGTCATTTGCACTAGGAGACAGAAGTTTTATTTTCTTAATTTATAATTCATATTCTGTTTATATACAGAGAGTATTTGAGTTTAGCTATCAATTTACTTTGAAGAATTAGGAAGGATAATTTTTTAGCAACATTGGGAAAATAAAATTTAGAGTTAGAAAATGGTAATCAAAAGGGAGGGTAAAGAATTCCACACACATAAAAACTTTACATGAGAAAAAATTACTTCCACATAATATTAAGTTAAAACCAAGACCTTGGAATAATGATGCTCTTGTTATGATTCATAGCTGCCTTATATACACATACTGCTCTTCACATAATTTATTTCTGTGATGACCTATGTTCTGAAATTTAATTCAATTATAAATAAACTTTTAGAAGGTAATCTAATGTATGTTCTATTGTATGTTGAGAAGAAAATAAGAAATTCAATTGAATCATGTTTGTCCTATAGAATAGTTCAATAAAACATGCTTCAAAGCAGTATATTGGAATTTGAAAGATGGATTTTTCCCCCAATTTCCACTAGCTACAATGTAGAGTCTATAAATTCAATACTATAGCACGATTTAAAAAAAAATATTTAATGTCAAAAATAACTGACTTTGAAAAATGCACATTTATAGTAGGTTGCCTGTAATATTTACAGGTTGTTCTAGCGGTTTATTTTTAATAGTATATAAGAGCTAGAAAACTCTGTATTAAAAGGACCAAAGAAAAGTAAAGAATATCAATTTGTAGATGAATGACATCCATTAGGAAAAACCTAAATATGCCAAAACGATAATAAAATATACTAGTTTCAGTTTCATTTATGATAGGATGAAATTTTTATTGATTTCATTACAGAATGAAATCAAGTATAATTTGGTGCTTTTATCAACGGGATGTATTTTGCAGAACCGTTTAAAGGTGGAAACAATGAAATACAATACATTTTTCTCAGTTTCTGTCTTTTTCTTTTTTCTCTATTTTAGTGTTCATCAATAAGAAGGAACAATAATGTCAAGTTACTCAGTCGAATACATGTAATTTTATCATTTTTTCCAAATTATGATGTTATCATTAGCTCTTTAAGCATCTGCATTTTTTTACATTAAGATGTAGATGCTTTCTTCAATTTCCATGTATACAATGACTTGTTAAATTAATACCATATGATTATAATAAGGTTAAAGAAAAAATACAAAAACAGTAATGGAAATTAAAGATTTTATAAAGGATGGAGATTCATTTAAATGTCTTCTGAAACTCTATGAACTGAAAATAGCTGTTTGTGAAGACAGGGAACCGTAAAAAATGACTTGTCATTTGAATGGTTAATTTAATCAACATTCAGGATACAAATGATAATCAGTTCAAATGTATAGTTTAGCATCTGAATTCTCATGGTCTATATTTTTCATTGATTTATTACACCATTTAATCATTTTATATATTGCTTTCAAATACCAATTTAATGCTAAGCACTGAAATGTCTATACCAAATGGTACAAAGGTGTATCAATCAAAATTTACCTTTAACAAACTTTAATAACCTTAGTGTCTAGATTAGAAAAGGAACGTAGTGAGCTTTAATAAGCATACAAAGAATATGACATGGATATTTGGAGGACAACATAAAGATTAAATCATATAGTGCATCTAAATCACTTATTATAGTGTTTAGCACAAAGTTTTTCACAAATGCCAGTTACTAGTGTTATTGTTAACTTGTGTTTAGTGTGAGAAGGTTACATGTCAGTGTGGAGGCTCAATACAAATAATCTAATGGAATTGGCACACATCCATCCTCTTCAGGTAAAAGAGCAAGGGAGAGGGATGAGCAAAACAGTCATTTAAAATAAAAATGATAGGCAGGGTGTATACTCTTTACAGGATCACTCTCAGGAGTACTAGAAACTCCTTCATAGCACAGTATTGAAGTATGACTTTCCCAAGTAACATTCTTGAATCTGTTAAATTTGCAAGAGTCACACTGCAGACTAGGTGAGTTAATTTCTCAATCACTCAAATTTTTTTCCTTATGTTCTACTTTATATAGTCAACATAGATTTACCATTGTACATAAAAGTAATTTCTAAATATGCAAATTAAAAATAAATATATTGAACAAGAAACTATGACTTTATGCATTAGAACAACTAACCTTAAACTATACAAGGTTCCTTATGAAGAAAATAAAAGAGCCAGAAACCCACATTAGTATATTATTAATTTGGAGTCTGTGCTTATGCAACTTGGGCTAGGCTTTCAGAGGTTGTGAAAGTATCTTACTAAAAATATTCATAGTGAATACAAATATTCATATTTTTGTCAATGTATGTTTATAATTAGAAAATCAAAGCAATTTAATAGTTGAATATTTCTCATGCTTCATTAACATATCTGGATATGTTCAAAGTTAATGAGAAATGTTAAAATTAGACATATTTCATAATCCATAGGCAAATGCCTCTAAAATATTTATTTAAATTATTTTCATATCTCACATTTATAGGAGTTTTACAATATTCTTCATTATATTCAATTTTCTGTCTTCCTGTTTTATTGTTGTTGTTGCATTCCATCTTGAAAAGTACCTGAATTCTACAAGTAACTGCCTTTCTTACTTAGGAAAAATAGAAGATATCACATGTCTATTTATGTCTCTATTTCCCTGGTTTCCATTTGTGTTTATCTAGTCTGATTCACTTTTATCAAGGTGCTTTATCCTTGAAATTGACTTTTCAAGCTTATCAAAGGAAAACATTTTTCTGGCTTCATGCTCCCTTGCTGCCCATGAAGACAGGTTTTATTTTAGATCCAGATAGGGAAGCCCAGATCCATTAAAGGCTTCTAACCCAAAGGGTAAAAAAGAATTAATCTAGACTCACATAAAGAAACAGAATGAAATTTAAATCTAGATTTATTTTGTATTGTTTTTAGATGAAAAACATAAAATACTCCATTGATGGGTATTTTAAATCAAGTAGGAAATTCATATAATAAGAAAGAAGTATATTCTAATTCCATAAGCAGTCCAGCTACAAAAGAGAAACACATCCAAAGACAACTGAAGAGAGAGGAGAAATAAAGTTTCAGGATTTAACCAATCCATGAAATCAGAGCTGCAATTTTTATGTTATACATATACTTCTCAAGATTCTGGTGGGTGGGAGGAAAGACAAGAACATATTATCATGATTTCTTAGGGAATGACTTTAAAATTCCAGATAGCACTAAAAAATACATCTATTAAAAATATTCCTTTGTCCTCATTTATTAGAAAGACAAGCTCTGCCTTCTTGTTCTAGTAAGTGTATAATTTATGTTCTCAAATGTCAAAGGAAACATTCCACATAAATTAATTAACACTACCATCATATATTCCTTTAGATCTCAATATTGCTTCTAATAACATTTAAAAACCATGACACAAAATAGGAACTATGATGTTGAGCTGTTAAAGAGGACCCCCATGCAAAATATCTGTGTTTGCTTTGGTATCAGCATTTTTTGTCACTGTGACTTTTAGACTCAATATTTCTGGAATTTATTACTCTCTATTCTTTATCCCTGGGCTCTTTGCCTGTTTTATCTTTAGTATGTGCTCCTACAGCCACAAACACATGCATATACAAAAATGTATTCAGCACATACAACTACAAGAAGAAACAAACATATTCACATGCTATATAGAGAACAGTAAAAACTGTACTATTTTAAAGTCAATTTGACTGCATTGTCATGGAAATTCAGTTTTCCTCAGGGGTAATTGACTTTCTCTCCCCTTTTTACTTAAAGAACACATTGAAAATGGCTGAACACAGGTACACAACACTCACCTGTTCTTCCACAAAGAATCAAATAAACAGATATATAGCTACATATTGAGGTGAGAGACCGGGGGAGAACACTGGAGTTTATCAGCAGCAAAACAAACTTTATAAACTCCAGAGACCTAAGACAAGAGTATAGCAAGAGAAACAAAGAATTCCATTGCCTGCCAACTCATCAATTGGGGAAGGAGAGTCACCTCTCTGCACCAACGGTAAAGATGAAAAAGAGAGTCCCAGCAAATTCTATCAGCACAGATCCTGGCAATCTTAGCTATTGGAAAGCTTCATGGCCTTTGCAGGCTTACAGTCTAAATAGAAAATATGCCTAAGAATTGCATAGTAGTCTGGCTTTCAAAACTAATCTCTTAATTTCTGAGAGATCCCCCATAGTGTTATAATTTAGAAGTGCCCTCCCTTAAAAAAATATGCAAGATAATGCAAGAATGTTCACAGGTGAAATGATTATGAGAACTGTGACCTAATCAGTGGATTAATCCACTGGTAATGGACTAACTTGGTGGTAACTGTAGGCAGTTAGGGTGTGGCTAGAGGAGGTAAGTCAATGGGAGTGTGCTTTTGGGGTTTGTATTTTGTCTCTGGTGATCAGAACTTTCTATCTCTGCTTCCTTGTAGCCATGTCCGGAACTGCTTTCTCTGCCTCTCTCTTCTACCATGATGTTCTTCTTCATCTCTGGCTCAGAGCTATGGAGTTTACTACCATGGACGGAACCTCTGAACTATGAGCCAAAATAAGCTTTTCCTTTTTTATATTGTTGTCATCTTTTGGTTCCAGCTAGGAAAAAGCTGACTGAAATAGACCTATAGACAGGAGCCATCTCCAGAAGGAAACTATTATTTGAATTTAGGGTGCTCTCAGGCTCACAAACCCCTGCATATCCCAGTCTCTGGGACACCATGGGCATCTGACTGTGTTGGCTCAGGAATGTGGCCGCCTCACTAGCCAGACTTGGTTCTGTGGATTGACTCTCAAACACATCAAGAGTGCCACACAGTGGGGAGGAGGTATTAGGATATGAAAGGGAGCACAGGATACCTGAAGACATGTCTCTTGGAGTAACACATTCACATAGGAAAAAAAAAAAAAGAGGCAAATTAGAATTAAGAAATCATTCAAGATCTTTGGTCACCATTAAAAGGTTAAATATTCCAAGCTCAATGGTAAAACACCCCTGGGTTCAATTCCCAATACCAAAAAAAAAAAAAACCTCAAAAAAATTCAAACATCTGCATCAGCAGCAGCCCCAAAAGGGAAGAAATAGGCTAACGGACTAGAAAGACTATTAAATAAAATAGTAGCTGAAAACTTCCCTAATCTTGAGGATGGTATGGACACGTAAGTCCAAGATTCCTATAGAACCCTAAATAGATATGACCAGAACAAATCCTTACCAGGACATATTATAGTCAAACTGTCAAAAGCACAAGAGAAGGGATTTTAAAATATGCAAGAGAAAAGTGTCAAATAATGTTAAAAGACAGCCCAGTTACACTAACAACAGATTTCTGAACAAAAACTCTACAAGCCAAGAGGGCTGAAAGAAAATAACTGCCAATTATGATTCCTGTACCCAGCAAGACTTAGACTTTAGAATCCAAGGGGAAAAAAAAGACCTTCCAAGATAGGAAGAACTAAAGGAATTCATGACCACCAGATCAGCCTTACAATAGATGCTTAAGGGAGTCTACCTGGAAGTAGAAGAAAGATAACTGCTATCACAGTGGCATATAAAAGCATAAGTCTCACTAGACAAATAGATATACAAATGAGAAATAGAAAACAATAAAATATTAACAATACAGTAAACCATTGACCCATAAAGATGAACAACAGTAGAAAATCTGAACAAAGAATATTCAAAACAACTAGGGGAGAATCAACTAAATGACAGACACAAGTTCATTCCTTTCATTAGTAACTCTAACTATAAATGGTCTTAATTATCCAGTGAATATACACAGAATGGGTAAATGAATTAAAAAACAAGACCCAAAACTACACTGCTTAGAAGTAACTCACCTCACTAGTAAGGATTCATACAGACTGAAAGTCAAATGATGAAAAAATGATATTTTAAGCAAACAGATTCTAAAATCAAGCAGAAATAGGTCTACTTGTACTTCACAAAATAGAGCTTAACACAAAAACAATAGGAAGAGACATGATCCCTCTATGATATTTAAGAGATCAATTCATGAAGAAGATATAATGATTATAAATCTATATGCATGTAACAATGGAGTGCCCAATTTCATAAAAACAAAACAAAACAAAACATTATTAGACCTAAAAGGAGAGAGAGGCTTGACTATAATAATAGTGATTGATTTCAATTCTCCATTCTTGCCAATGAATATCCCCAGATCAGAAAAAAATCAACATAGAAATATTGGTGTTAAGCTACACTATAAATCAAACATACTTAGCAGACATTTACAAAATATTCCATTAAAAAGCAGTAGAAGCCGGGCACAGTGGCACAAGCCTGTAATCCCAGCACCTAGGGAGGCTGAAACAGGAGAATCGTGAGTTCAAAGCTGGCCTCAGCAACGGGCAGGCTCTAAGCAACTCAGTGAGACCCTGTCTCTATATAAAACACAAAATAGCGCTGGGGATGTGGCTCAGTGGTTGAGTGCCCCTGAGTTCAATCCCCGGTACCCAAAAAAAAAAAAAAAAAAAAAAAAAAAAAAAAAAAAAAAAAAAAAAAAAAAAAAGAAAAAGAAAAAGAAAAAAAAAAAAGCAGTAGAATACCTATTGTTTGTATAAGAGCCCAGAATTTTCTCTAGAATAGACCATATATTAAAACATGAAATAATATTTACCAAATTTATAAAAACTTGAAATCATGTTCTGTATCTTTTTTAATCACATGGAATGAAATTATACATCAACAGCAAAAGAAATTTTAGAAATGATACAAATACACAGAGACTGAAAAATAAGCTTTTGAGTGAAGAGTGGGCCACTGAAGAAATCAGAATGGAAATTTAAATGAAATTTAAACAAATTTAAATGAAAATAAAAGCATGATAAACATAAATCTATAGGATACATTAAAAGCAGTACTAGCAGGGATGTTTACAGCAATGATTGCCAACATTGAAAAAATAGAAAGATTTAAGATAAACTGATAACATATCCGATGGAATTACACAATTAAGAAAAATCATACCAAAAATTAGTAGAAGGAAATAATTAGTGAAGAATTAATATCAGAACTGAAATAAATGAAATAGAATCTAAAGAACAATACAAAGGATCAATGAAACAATGACTTTTTTTGAAAAGATAAACAAAATTGACAAACCTTAGCTAAATGGGCCAAAAGAAAGTAAAGACCCAAGGGCATACTATTAGAAATTAAAATAAGACATTACAATTGATACCACAGAAAGTCAAAGGACAATTCGGCACTGTTTTAAAAAACTATACGCTAACAAATCTAGAAAAATGGACAAATTTCTGAACATAAGACCTATAAAAACTGAACCAAGAGAATACAAAAATAAACCTGAACAGACAAGTAACAACTACTGAGATTGAATCAACAATTCACTCTTCCAACAAAGACGGGAAGATGCCTCTGCTGAATTTTACCACTTTCAATAGAACTAATAGCAATGCTTTTCAAATTATTCCACATAATTGAAAGAGACCTGTTCTATGAGGCTAGAATTACCCTATTCCTAAAAACCTGACAAGGAAACAACAAATAAATAAAACAATAGACCCAGTATGCCCAATGAACATAGATGCAAATATCCTCAACAAAACACCATCAAATTGAATTCATGAGTATATAAAAAAGATCATACACCATGATCAACTCAGTTTCATTCCAGGGATTATAGGATGGTTTAACATATGTAAATCAATAAATGCAATACATCACAGAAATAGAATGAAGAATAAAAATCCTGTGATTATTGTAATAGATGCAAAAAAAAAATCTGATAAAATCCAATATCCTTTCATGATAAAATACCTGAGAAAATTATGTATAGAATGATCATACCTCAACTTAATAAAGGTCATAGCCAACATCATACTGAATGGAAAGCATTTCCTCTAAGATTAAGCACAATACAAGGCTGTCCACTCTCACCAGTCTCATTCAACATAGCATCAGAAAATTTGACCAGACAATTAATAAAGAGATAAAATTACAAATAGGAAAAGAGGGAATCATAGTCTCTCTTTTTGCAGATTATATGATTATATATATACATATATGGGTGTGTGTGTAATATACATACAAAATCAACATACAAAACATATCAACATATAAAAATTAGTAGCTTTTTAGTATATCAATAATGAATTGACTGAGAAATAAATCATGAAAGCAATCTCATTCACAATACTGAATAAAAATCAAAACTACCCAACAGAACCCTATGAATACACTTAAGGAAGAGAATGATGTCTATAATGAAAATAACTAAATACTAAAGAAAGATATTTAAGAGGACACAAAAAGATGGAAAAATCTCTTATGCTCAAGATTTGGAAGCATTAATACCTTTGAAATATACATACCAAATCGAAAGGATCTATACATTTAATGCAATTCCCATCAGAATACTGACATTCTTACACGACTAGAGAAATAAACCCTAAAATTCATGCGGAAGAAAACAGGCCACAAACAACCAAAGCAATCTTGGGCAAAAGGAAAAAAAAAG
The DNA here is from genome assembly GCA_004024805.1 of Geosciurus inauris. Classification (NCBI taxonomy): domain Eukaryota; kingdom Metazoa; phylum Chordata; class Mammalia; order Rodentia; family Sciuridae; genus Geosciurus; species Geosciurus inauris. Next base: position 137,325 of record PVHX01000416.1, on the reverse strand, counting down.
TCAAAGTTGGAGGCATCATAGTACCTGATATCAAGGAATACTACAGTGTTATAGTAACAAAAACCACATGGTATTGGCATAAAAACAGACATACTCCAATAGAACAGAATAGAGAATAGAAATAAATCCACACCTGTACAGCATACTAATTCTTAAAAAATGTGCTGAAAATATACATTGAATAAAGAATGATCCCTAACAGGTGGCACTGAGGAAAATGAACATCAACATGCGTAAGATTGAAACTTGACCCTTATCTCTCACCCTATATGAAAATCAACTCCAACTGGATCAAAATTCCTCATGAAAGAATTTAAACTCTGAAACTACTAGAGAAAATCATAGGGGCATATACTTTACGATATTAGTATAGGAAGCAAAAGTAAAAATTGACAAATGACATTAGAGCCAAACTGAAAAGTATCTGCATTGCAAAGAAAGCAATCAAAAGAGTAAAGAGAGAATGTATAGAATGGGAGAAAATATTTGCTAGCTATTTAACTGATAGAGGGTTAATATCCAGTATTTACTTAAGAAACAAAAGAAAACAAAAAACAAGTATATGAATTAAAAATGAAAAAAATGATCGGAATAGATACTTCTTGAAAGAGGAAATGCAAATGACAATAAATATAAAAATTGCCATCAGGGAAATGCAAATATAAACAAGATACTATCTCACCACAGTTAGAATGACTATTATTTAAAAAACAAAACATCCGGGGGCAGTGGCGCAGGCCTATAATCCCAGGCTGAGACAGGAGAATTGCAAGTTCAAAGCCAGCCTTAGCAATGACTAGGTGTTAAGCAACTCAGTGAGACTGTGTCTCTAAATAAAAACACAAAATAAAAACACAAAATTGACTCAGGGGTCAAGTTTAATCCCTGGTACCAAAATAATAATAATAATAATAATAATAATAATAAAATAATGAATTCTGGTGATGATGTGGAGAATAAGGAGCCCTTAGTGGGAATGTATATTTGTATAGCACTTGTGGAAAACAGTAAAGAGGTTTCTCAAAAACTAAAAATAGAATTATCATATCTTTCAACTATCCAATTCTTAGATCTGTATCTGAAAGAAATGAATTTGGCATACAAAAGAGATAATCTGCATGCTCATATTTATTGAGTACTATTTACAGTAGCTAAGATGTGGAATCAGTTTAGGTACCATTTAATGGGCAAATGCATAAAGAAAATATGATACATATACACAAGGGAGTATTATTCAGTCTTAAAGAAGAATGAAATTCTGTCATGTGCACCAATATGAATGGATCCAGAGGATATTATGTTAAGCAAAATAAACCAGCCTCAGAAAGATAAGTAAGGCATATTGTCTCATATGTAAAATCTAGGGGTAAAAGAAAAGACAACCTGAAGGCAGAAGAAGGATTACTAGGGACTGGGAAGGGTGCTGGGAGGGGATAAGGAGTAAGAGATTAGAAGGTTGGATGAAAAATCAATATACAACGTATGCATAGATGGAAACATCATAATAAATCATATTAATTTATATAATTGATGTGTTTTATTAATTATAATTTAAAAAAATCCTTTAATTCATGTGATTGTGACAGGACAGTCTAAATTGGAGAGCATTGCAATTAAAATCTACAGTACTATAAATAATAAGATATTTATGAGTTGAACCTTCTGTTAGTAGCTAAAAGTTAAGAAGTAAAGATCTCACCTAAGTGGAAATGAATGAAAAACCTATCGAATAGAAATTGTTTATAGAGAGAAAGGCTAATTAATGGTGGGTAGCTAGGAACACTGATAATTCATTCTAAGTATCTCTTCTTATCCATCCTCTCTTCTAGTTCCTAGAGTCTTTTAAACATCCATTCTGCCTCTTGGCCTTAAGTTAAAACTGTTTTAGAAAAATTATGAAAAGAGGTTATGTCCAATAGATGAAGCTATATGAGGAGATCATTACAGTTATTAAGGGAGGGATGGTAGTGAGGTGGATATTGAGAAGGACTGCACAGTGAAAGGTTCTCAGAAGAACTGAGGCTCCCAGAAAGTCTCAGAAATATTAAGGAGGTAGGCTAGGCAATTTCCCAAATCAACTGTAGAGCTTAAGACATCTTATAACGACTAAATTGAGAGAGTAAAAACAATGTAAGAGGGTTGGAGAAAATCTTTTTAAATATTCACATGTATGTATCTATTGATATAGATGAACTCAGTTGTAAAAATATATGCAAACATTTATGGCTGTCAGGACAAATCATAATTATATACCACTTCTCCTTAATCTGAGTTCACATAGATCCTTTTTTGTTACTTAAAAGTCTTTTTCTGCTTTCACATTAGATTATAATTTTAGGTAGTGTACAGAGTACCTTTAATTTTTATTTAAATTCTACTTATCCTAGCACAGAAATTGGAAAATTTTTATTGGATGAACCTTTATTAAATGAATTGATTAAAGTAAATGTTCATTGACAGAATTAAAGATTTTAAAATTAAATGTTGATTAAGTTTATTTTAAAAATTCAAGAAGTAGTTTTGTTACTTTGGAAAATAACAAGGTATTTAGCAATAAATTATACATAACTAAACCAAGAATCAAAACAATGTTAATGTCTAGATTTTAATTATGTAGGAAGAATAGTCATTGTTTTAACCAAATTAAAAGTTATAAGAAAGTATACAAAAAATACACTGAATTAAAAAAAGATATGTCTAAAAAAGATATGTCTATAGATGTAACTTTATAATTTGTACCAAGCCGATTCACTGTTGTTATTTTTGTTATTTTTTTTTTAAATATTTTTTCAGTTGTAGATGGACACAATATCTTTATTTTATTTCTTTTTATGTGGTGCTGAGGATAGAACCCAGTGCCTCACGCATGCACGGCAAGCGCTCTACCACTGAGCCACAATCCCAGCCCCGTTATTTTTGTTCTTATTATTCACTTTGCTTTGTTTTTTTAACTGATTGAACCGAGGGGTGCCTTACACTAAGTTACATAGCCAGTCTTGTCCTTTTTACATTTTATTTTGAGACAGGGTCTCAACAAGTTGTTCAAGGTCTCACTAAAATGCTGAGGCTATCCTCAAACTTGTGATCCTCCTGCCTCAATCTCCCAAATCTCTGGTATTACATGCATGACCCACCACACCTGGCTGTTCTGTTTTTCAAAAGATGTGTAAAAGATTGTGTAACATTCAACAGTTTATATGGACAAATAAAGAAAAACATTGTCTACTTGGTAAAAAAGATGAAATATTTTAGAAAACCACCCTCAAGTATAAACTGAATTTATGTAGCATTACTGTTGCTTAAAGGAGATTGTATAAATTTTGTATTTGTTAATTTTATTATCAATGAATGCAGGAAGTTTATTTTCAGCAGACTTATATTTGAATTTTATACATATTGAATCCAACTTTGTAGGCTTGATAAAACAAAATACACCCTAGTCAATAAAATCTGAAAAGTTGAGTTTAAGGCAGTGACCCTTTGAGATCAAATGTCAACAAAGAATATGTACATGCAAATCATTATTTTTATATTTATAGGAACCTCTTTACATAATAATAACATGAATAAATGCATCAGTGCTAAGTGATTCTCTGGCTGAGCTAGTCAAAATATGAAGGCCTAAAGTTGGGGGCATAATGTCAGATATGACTCTTCAACATTGGATTATTTGGTCATTAAGGTCAAAACCCAGGAATTATGGTGGTTATAATTTGGGATCAAGGATGGGGATGGTCTGTTGCTCATCATAAGAAACATAAAGAAAGGAAAACATCAAGTACTTCTTATGTAGATTTCTAGAGAAAACCAGCCGGATATTTTAAAATAGATAAGTGATAAGGTATGCTCCAACTTCAAACAAAAGTGATAAATCCAAATTATAAACTCCTGAAAGTATGTATGTATGTATGTGTGGATGTATGTATGTACGTGTGGATGTATTGGGAGTTGTGTAGAGAGAAGAAAAAGAGAGGAGTGGACAGGAGACATGAAGGGAGGAGAAAAAAGGAGACAGAGGAACTTTCTGAAAGTAAGAATCTTAAAAGCTGCCTAAGAAAATAATCATTTTCCCCAAGACTATTGGTGTTAGCCAAAATCAAAATGAGTATTTTACTTCATATTTTTTTAAAACTGTGTTCAAATTCTAATGTGTGTATGCTGAACAAATTACTTTTATCTTATCCAAACAAATGGATATAATACATTTCAAACATTGGGCTAAAAACTTCTTTTTAACAGATTGCATTGAAGAAAAAAAAGTATTCTTAAAACAGAGACTTGCTAGAGGAAAAAGGAAATCTAATTTTTAAATTAGGCATTTAACATAAAGTGGCTTTTGAAAGAGACACATTAATTTGTGGGCTACCATATCTTTCCATTGCTTTGCAAAGTATATCTTCTTTACAGATAAGCTGCCAAGAATATCTACATAGAAAGAGACATGCAAACAAAAATGAAATAATTTAAGTTGATTACCAAATATTATGTTTTTCTCTTCTTATTTATGCAGATGTTTGGCTACATCAAGAAGGAACCATTGAGAAGTGTCCTTAATAAGATAGCAGATATACTATAGTCTTTAAAATAAGTAATTGCAATATAACAAATTTTTGTGTTATTATATTTGAACTAGTATATGGAATCTGCATTCTACCTAGTGATCATCCCTATTGTAAATGGGTTAAAGCATAAAGCAAACAATAGAAAAGATAAAGGTAAAATTCATAAAAGTATATGGTTTATAAACTTCAAACTTTTAATTCACCAGGCACTGAAATCATTTTCAGTGAAAAATTCACCTGAATTTTCTCTAGATGCAATAGTTTCAAAATGAACAAGTACATATAACAGTAGAACAAAATCTGATTTGGTCTAAAAAACTAACATTTTAAAAAAACTCTTTGTCTTTTTTAGAATACACATCTGAGTTATTTTAACACTGGGAATTTGTTGCAATGAAATTTTGCCTTCCATACATCCTCTAATTCAAACGTACAACTTCTAGGAGAATGCTGCTATAATTAATAGGATATGTGGTTTTGTTATATATGCATTAAATATAAACAAGCCAATCTTGTTGTTAAGTTTTCAAACTTGAAGCTTAGTTAAGAGAGATCATCTTACTATAGCCTTCATGTGCTTATAAATTTTGGTAGTAAAGACAAGTCACACATTGGCACTGCTAGGATTAAATCTACTACCAGAATTAGAATCTACCCTATATATTTACAGTTCCCTTTTCTCCTATTCTAGAAAGTGCCTATAGTTGTAGCTATGGCAAAACCTGCGTGGATATCATTGTCTTCATTAACAAAATTGTGGCTGAAAAATACAATTATACATAGCTGAAGATTTTGAAGACTATCAATAGTGAAATGTCCAGTAAGTGCTAACTTGAAGACAGTAAAGAGTGAGCTCATGGATATGATTTTGAGGGTATTAATGACATAGGGGATGGAATTACAAAAGGCAGAGTTCAAAAGTGACAGGATAATGAACTTCACTTTTATTAGAAATTGAACATGACCTCATGAAGAGTGGAAAATGCTGTTTGGAAGTTCCAGAGACAGAAAGTTCTAATCACAGGTAATGAGTGAGTAGCTGCAGAGTTTCCAGAGAGCAAACAGCCTTTACGTTCATGCCTCTGCTACAGAGTGTGGCTTCTTAAGCCAGGCAAGTCACGTTCAACTGAAGGTAATACTTGTGTGAGTAGCAAAAGGGGACAAGATTTGGTTTCAAGTAGGCCTGGAAAGGAGAACCACTAAGTATGGAGCAAACATAGAATTGAATACATAGTTGAGAAGACAGCCGTGTTTAAGCTCCTAGAACCTACTACACTTTTTTGCCTACACCAGTTAGTCAAGAATATTCTTTCAATTGCAACTGAACATATTCCTACTGGTAAAAAAGGAGTTCATTTGCCACCAATATTGGGAGGAAAAAGAGAAGATCAGAAGTGAGGGGCAAATGGTAGGAATTTCTTATAGGAGATAAAAGGGTCTTACCTTTGAAAATGACAGTTGGAATTGAGAAGAAAAAATGGATCAGGGAAGTTTGTTTTTTCTTTTCCTCTTTTTTTTTTTAAGGTGACAGGGAGCACTAACTAAAAGTTTTTAATTCAAACACTGAATTAAAAACTTTTGAAGAATTATATAATTTGATTCTTAGAGAAATACATAATATAATGAGATTTATTTCCATCATAAAATATATTTAAAAAAGCAATTTTGAGAAATTATGGTGAAGGTAGAAAAGCTGGAATTCAAACTATGTCTGTGATTTCAGAATCTAATATCCTAATTTTCAACGCATGCTGGGTAAAATGGAAGAGAGAATAGTGACTCAGAGTCTAGAAGCAGAGAAGAGAGGCATCCTTTTTGGTGGGATAAGAATTTGAGAGGAGAAAAAATAATTTAGGGAAATCACTGTAAGTTTACTTTTAGTCATATTCAAGTTTTAAATTCATCAGGAACCTGAGTTGGCATTTTTCAAAAGCTACCTGAGTATCCCAGACGCAATTCTGGGGGCAAATCTGCATAGCAATGATAATATAAGGCATTATATTGCCAAAAAGTCAATGTAGAGTAAGAAGATAGTAGGACCACAATGTGATTTGGAGATAGGAAGAATAAATAGCAATCAACACATGACTTCAAGATAAAAACAGAATTAGAATGCAAAAAGTCCAAAGACCAGGAAGAAAAATGCATTAACAGGAATCAGTGTTTATTCAATAAACATGGCCTCTGCCAATAAACAATAAACATAGAGCCAATGCTGAGATGGGCAGACAGACAGTCAGATGCATGGAAAGATATGTAAATAGGAAGATATACATCATAAGCATTCAGATCTCTCCAAATATTGCATCATTTGCACGTGTGTGTGTTGTGTGTGTGTGTGCACGCACATGTGTGAATGTCATTCATTGACTAATACATTTGTACATTAAGGTTTTGAGTGATTACTTGAAGTGAAAACTTCACATACCCAAATTACTTACATAAAAAACTATATTCATCATGTTATGTTGTACACTAGGCAGTTACTTTGTGAATATGAACATATCTTCATACACTGGAATCATCAGAGAAATTGTTGACACTGATGTATAAAAAGAAACTGAGAATACTGAAGGGTTATTAGAATACTTCTGCCATTTCATCTACACATTTCATTGTAAAAAAACCTAACTGATGAGAATCCACTTTCCATTTCTCTTAAATATCATTGAATTTCCCATACATTTTAACATTTTCCTCCCTTGATTAATTTTACATAATTATATATCTTAAGTTATAGAACAATTTTTTCAATAATACATTCTGTATTCCATTCCTCAAGAAAATATTAAATAATGAGATACATATATTCACTAATTTTCAAGAAAAGCTCTTGACTTCTTTCTCTTCAAAAGTAGTTTGAAATTAATGAGAAAGAATAATTTCCACATTTGAAATATGTCTTGTAAATGTAAAATCAAGGGAGAATTTCAATTTCACAATGAATAATCAGCTTAAAATGCTGAAATTTCCTTTTGAAGAACTTTTGCTTTTGTTTAGTACAATCTTTAAAGCTTCAATAAAATACTGCTGTTTGAAGAAAGGAGCTCATAAGATGGATCTAAATGAACTAATGGAACAGCAGGATATACAGACATGCCTTGCCAAACTCAGATACAAAGACAAAAACCCTACAAGCAAAGAGGCACAACAGTGCACAGGTGAGTTGAAAAGCAAGTAAAAAAAAAAAAAAAAAAAAAAAAACAGGTGCTGGAAATATACTTGCCTATTGCACACCACTATAATTATGGTCAAATAAAGAACAACGTATGACTGAAGTAACTGCTAAGTATGCTTAGCCTGGCAGATGAAGAGAGTAGATTCACTTAGAGTGCTTAAAAAAAAAATAACCAACTTTTCCACCTCATCAGAATTTGACCTTTCATAAAATTCTAGTTCTTATCCCCACAATAACCTGATAAGGAAAGAATGTCAGCTCTGCTCTTGGGCGACATTTGTTTTTATTTTTGTTTTTTGGTACTGGAGATTGAACTCAGGGGCACTTAACCACTGAGCCACATCCTCAGCCCTATTTCTTTTTTTTTTTTTTTTTATGTAGAGACGGGGTCTCACTGAGTTGCTTAGTGCCTCACCATTGCTGAGGCTGGCTTTGAACTCGTGATTCTCCTGTCTCAGACTCCCTAAGTGCTGAGACTAGCTTGTGCCGCTGCACCGGGCTTTGGGCAACATTTCTACACTAAACTCCCTCTGGATAGGGAGGAATGTTAATATTTGATAGGAAGCCATCACTTTGAGATGAGTGCATTGATTCTTGTAACTGGTATTTCTCTTCTAGGACTCTGAACATTATGCCTATAGATAGATTATAAGAGATACAAGCTCTAATAGGGCAGAGCATTCTGCCACAGTTCTTATCCCCACAATAGGTTGATGTTGTCTCCCTCTAGATGAGCCAGCTTCTCAGAAGTGGTGTATGACCCAGGGTGATTTTGCCAGTCAGTTGGCAATGACTGAAGATAGTTTTCATTGTTATAACATGAGGACAGGAACATGCTATTGGCATCTGAAGTTTAGAGGGCAGAGATAACTCTAAACACCCTACAATTGGCAGGCTAGGCCCTCACTCTCCAATAAAGAATTATATTTTGGCAGAAAAATTCTGTGTTGGAAGACTACCATAAGCATTTGGGACATGAAGTAGTATCCTTGGCCTTTACTAGATGACAATAGCATCCCTTCTCCTTCAGTCATGAAAATAGAAAGTATTTTCCTTCATTTTTGAAGATTCCCAGGGGATGAGATTTGAAGGGCTATTGGTAAACTGTGCTTTTTGTTTTATATCCTTTTGGGTGAATATGATGTCAAATGTTCCCCATAGTAGTCCCATGAATTTGAAAGTAGTTGAAACTAATATTCTTAAAAGGTTACACTATAGAGGAGTTTACTACAAAGTAAAAGTTATTAATATGTGATAATGTAATCCAACTGATATAAAAACAAAATATAAGTGGCTAATATTAAGTATTAAAATACATTTCACTACACAACTGATAATCCAAAAAGATAAAATTACTAACAGTAACACAAAATTCTACATGAACAATGATTGTAGATGAGTTAAATACTCTGGTGAATGTGTGTCTCTGGTTGGAGGGTTAGAAAAATCATGTCTTTTTTCACAGAACTGGCCTTTGATTTATCACTGCTTCATTTGTTTACAGTACACTGACTGGAATGATTTTTTTTCAGTGCTGGGGATCCAAGTCAGACCCTGGCACATGCTGGGCAAGTATTCCACCACTGAGCTACACTCCCAGCCCCGAAACTCTCTTTCTGACATTCAGATTCTTACATTCTTACCTAATGTTTGAATTGTTCATTTTTCTCTTACCCAGATCCATGTCTTTTTTATACCTCATGTATCCGTCTTCAAAAAGTATATTTTGGTGGTATTTTTAAACTCAATTGACAATATCACAGGCATGTTCAGGTGATACATTACTGTTCACCATCATGTGATTTATTTTAATGATCTATTATTATTACCTTCTTATATATTCATGAGACAAATCAATGTATTTAGGAATGCCTGAAATCGAAATTTTGAAGAATACACTGATTTTTGAAAGAAAGACAGACCCCTTTTTAAATAAGAGAGATTATAAAGGAGCAGAATTTCTATTGTTGTATGTATATACTTATATATTTTTATGCTTACTTCTTTTAGAAGAGAATATATTCTAATAAAGAGAAAATACCCCAGGGGTGGGGAGAAAGACACTAAATTTCTTCACTCAAAATACATTTAACTTAATCCCATATCTAAAGTGTTTCAAGGGGAAACATAATCTTGAAGTATTACGGAAATGCTATAATTATCCACCTGAATTCATTTCCACACGATAGGGATGAGCATGAATACTGAGCTGACAAGATCAATATATACAAGCTATGGCTAGGTTAGGCTGTACTTTTATTCATCCTCTTTAAACTATCAAGTTCCTTTACCACATCTTTGTATAGACATTGAAAATAAAATTATAAACCGGGTGCGGTGGCTCAAGGCTGTAATCCCAGCACTTAGGGAGGCTGAGATAGGAGAATCTCGAGTTCAAAGCCAGCCTCAGCAATGGCGAGGTGCTAAGCAACTCAGTGAGACCCTGTCTCTACATAAAACACAAAGTAGGGCTGGGGATGTGGCTTAGTGGTCGAGTACCCCTGAGTTCAATCCCCAGTACCAAAAAAAAGAACAGAAAAGAAAAGAAAATTATAATACATAGACTTCTTCTTAACATTAAGCTATGGTGATGCCTACATTAAGACAATAGCAGAGATGAAACCAGAGGAAAAATAAAGTGCTTATTTTCTTTACATGAGCCATATGCTTGATGAACACATCATTTTCCAGGTGATATACAGTGGATAGTATCTATGCTCTGCTCTAAGAAATGCCTTACAGAAAGGGAGTTCCTTTCTATTTTCTTGGACAATTTTCTTAGATGCTTGTGTAGCCCTGTGATGGTTATTGATGGTACTATACTCTCTGGAAGAGTGAAAAACACAGAGCAAGGAGGATGCACAGGAGAGCAGGGGCATTTCATTTCAGCTAAAGTGAACTCATCCTAGGAATTTACTAGAAAATAGCATGTATACTTAAAAATTCCAATTTTCAAATATTCAGGAATAATGAGAATCCATGGGGAAATGAAATAATACATATGTGTATGATACGTTGACTTGAAATGATAATTCTAGAACTTATTTTGTACAGAATTTAAATTGGACACCATCTTATACAAACATTTTTTTTTAAATTTTTTAAGAAAAGAGATCTTAAATACAGGGAAGGGTGGGAGGGTAGTCTAGGGGAAATATAAATATTAATATTTTTGAAATATTAAAATTGCCTCAGGGTTAGGTTGATTAATGTTAGTAATAACTACTAAAAACCACAAAGGAACTAATATGGCCATTAAATTCAAATAAAGAAATACTGTGTAATAAACACTGAGTTATATTTAATAATAATTAACATTGAAATATAAAAAATGAATGCTTAAAATATTAAGTATCTTAGTAAACTAAAGGCTTTCTTTGACCTACATTCTTATAGAGTATAATATAAAGTTTCCCAATGAGAAGAAAAAAATCAAGAATTTATTACTGAATACTTTCAGCTGTAAACTTTCCCCTAGAACAGAGGCCCTGACAATGGATCGGTAAATCAAGAATCTACTTATTTGCCAAGTATTGCTTGTTGTTTTAACCTGCAAGGAGCTTAAATTATAGTAGAAATGGATCAACTATCTTTAATAAAGACAATAAAATAGGGTGCTATAGTCTGAATGTTTCTGTCCCCTGAAATTCATAATGACCAATTAGAAAGTGGGACATTGGGGAAGTAACTAGTAAATAAATGAATCTACTTTAATAAAAGGGATAAATACATTTCTAAAAGAAACCATATCAGTGGTAGAAAGCCCTTTCCATCATGTGAGTTCATAGCTAGACAGCAAGCTAGGAAACAGAGTGTCCACGCCCTTGATTTTGGACTTCCTAGTTGTGGAAGTGTAAGAAATTTCTATTATTTGTAGGCTGCCCAGTTTATGCTCTATTTGTTATAGCAGCCTGAATGAATTAAAACGTAGGTATATAAGAAATACTTTTCAAATAGGAAAATAGATGTTTTGGTAAAATGGTTCTGGAAATTAGATATTAAAATTCTAGTCATGGTGATGATAATAGTGATGTCCATTATGTATTGTATGCTAAGCAATGTTCCATTACTTTACACAATTATTTTAGTCTTAAATACTAATTGAAAAACAGAAACTGTTTCATGTTAATAAATAAAAAAAACCAAAGTTCAGAGACATGAAGATACTTGCCAAGAGTCATATATGTTGTAGTAAGTGATTCTATTGGTCAAAGAAAATCCTCTAAGTGAATGCTCCCTTCAAAGTTATCTTTACAGTGGTATTGAGTATACAGTATTGATGCGATCATCCCTTGGCCCAATTTTAAAATATTTTGAACTTACCAGAATGTGTCTAAAAGAGTATTTTGATTATTCACATGAGTAATTCATTTTATGGAAGGGAACCAGAGGTCATTAGAATCAAGTCCCTTTGGTGAAAGAATTGTATTCAATTAGAGAATGATAACTTCAATATAAACATTGTACAAGAAGTGTTTAGAAATATTTACTTGTGTTGCTCAAACTAACTCTATAGGCAATAAATATTCCAGAAGAGTTCTACAGAAGGCAACAGTGAAATAAAAACTAATAATTATGAAAGAAATATATTATCTGATGTATGTTTTTCAAAATGAAGTTTCTCTTTGAAATTCTAGGTTGTTTTTATTGTTGCTTTTTCGCAGTGCTGGGGATTTAACCAAGGGCCTATATATGCTAGGCAAGTGTTCTACCCATGATCTACACCTCCAGCACTTCTCTGAGGTTCTAAGTGGTCCTGCAGACTTAAGGGCAGGCAGTGTCTACAGAATGTCAAGGAAGGACATTCACAGTAGTCATCAAGAGGCATTCGAAAGAGGGGATGCTTGGCCACAACTTATATGGTAAAATATACTTGAAAAATGGATGTAAACAGGAAAAGAGCCATAGGAGCCTAGCCTGAGAGAAAACATTGAATTATCATGTTTATGAGACTGAGAAGAAATGGACTGATATATCAAGGAAAATAAGAAACCCAGCTAGGTAAGTAGGGCTTTCTAGGCTACAGGGATGAAAGCCATTTTACTGCTCTGTTTATAAATTAATATTTTGTCTATGTATTTATGCATTCATTTGGGTAGGCTTCAACATCTTCCTATGTGACTATGGTAAATCACTCCCTTGTTTGCACTATTATCAAAAGTTAGTGTTTTTTTATATTAGCTTTATATTAGTCTCTAGTAACATTTATATTTCCAGAAAATTTTCACTTTTTTAAAAATCCAAATAGTAGTTATGTTAGTTCAATATGGTGATTATATACATCTCAGTAGTATAGAAAAAATACTCGGTAATTTTGTCTAATAGGGAACATATAACTGTTACATTAGTTTCCAATCTGTCTTTAATTTTTTTATTTATGAAATTATAGATGTGCATTTGTGTGTAAAATATTTGTGTGTAAAATAGTTCTAGAATTTACCAATGTAACTTTTCAAGACAGGAAATCTTGAAATAAAGTGCAGAGTTCAAGTCCTTATAAAGGTGTTCTTAAGAGTTACAATAATTTTTCTTTATTTCTTTAATTTTTTTTATTTTATTTAATTTATTTAATTTTTTAAATTTTTTTATTTTCTTTTAATTATTTTCTTTTTATTTTTTGGTACTAGCGATTGAACCTGGGAACACTTAACCACTAAGCCATATTCCCAGTCCTTTTTATTTTTTTAATTTTGAGACAGGGTCTCATAACGTTGCTTCAGGCCTTCCTAAGTTGCTAAAGTTGGCTTTGAAATTGTAATCTTCCTATTTCAGCCTCCCAAATTGCTAGGGTTACAGGTGAGCACTACTGTACCCAGTAAGAGTAAAATTAACTTGACATAGTCTTCCTCGGTACACTTGGGCACTTACACATCAAACTACATGTAAGAATTTCTCAGATACATCTGAAACACACCTTTTAAAAAAAGACAGGCAAGAAGTAAAAAAATTATTTATCTACATATGTATTTCATATGTATATGTTTTAAACATATATATAATAATCTTATTTTGTTTTTTATCAAAATATACCTCTGCTCAACAAACTTACTGAATAGCTATATTGTAAAATATATTATCCTGGGAATACAAAATTTGTAAAACATAAGCCTGTGAGCTTCAATGATGGAACTAATTGCTGAGGATGATATAAAAACATGTGTATGCATGTATGCACATATATGTGCATGTATGTATAAAATAACTTTTATATTTCATATCCATATTTATTACATGTTATAGCTATCCAAATTAAATACATCATTTTAATATTTTTTAAAACATCACTATAAAAGAATGTTTTCCATTTATAAAGTATTACAGGATTCCTGCATTAATAGTTTTGCAAGAGTCAGTCATTCTTAGGTAGGCCTGGGGTCTGGTCATTTGAGGAGGGAGCATAGTCCTAGAACATAAACCTCTGATTCACTCAGGAATATTCTAGAGTGGTTACCAGTTGTTTGTACTTGGCAAATACTTAAACAAACACCCAGATTCTTCAGAAGAGTTGGAAGTACATGAAAGGGAGTGTCCTGAAGGACTTGATGACATCCTCACCTGCAGCTGGAAATGCTGCTGGCATCTGTCACCTTTGGGGGCAGGGCAGGGAGGCTTGCCTCTGAGAGGAATGTTGCTGGTTTATACCCCTGCTATATGAAGTCCACTTGGGACACAGAGAAATTTACACCTCTTTACCTACATTAAAAGAACTAAACGTTGCCTGTGTCTCTTTATCAATTGCATCCCTGACACAGTAGGGGCAACTGTGCAAGTAATTCCTATCATCCACTTTTGTAGGATTGAATTTAATATCTTGTGTTAAATTTGAAATTTTCTTAACACTGGTAATAACAGTAACATCAGTATATCTTTATTAGCTCTTAAATTTATGGAATTATTTTCTTTTAAGAGCAAATATAAAGCCCACAATGTCTACAATATTTTTGTCAGAACTGTAATTGGGATTTCAATCAAAACAGTTTAAAAATTATCTTATTCAACTTTCACAATCAAACACTTGTTAGGATAAATCAGGCAGAAATTCAGCACCTAAGAGCTGCCTGAATTATCTCTATATTTCCAGGTAATTATATAATCCACTGTTACAACTTCTGATATGCAAACAAAGCATGTTAGTAATTAGGGCTCCACAATTTAAGGTAAGGGGTTCCTTAAAATAAGTGAATAATTTGGGCAAAGGGCATGCAATTTCCTGAAGTAGAAACATAGAATGCAAAAACAAGCATATCATAACCTGAATTATCCATTATTTTCAGTTTTCAGATTGCCTCATTGCATCTGGGTGGTTTTTATTTTTTTATTTAATTTGGTACCAAGGATTTCACCCAGAGCTGTTCAACAGCTGATTCATATCCACAGTCCCTTTTTTCTATTTTTATTTAGAGGCAGGGTCTTATTGAATTGCTTAGGACCTTGCTAAGTTGCTGAGGCTGGCTTTGAACTTGCGATCCTTCTGCCTCAGCCTCTTGAGCTGCTGGGTTTATAGGCATGTGCCACTGCACTCAGCACCTAGATGGTTTATAACCAATAATTTTGTGATTCTTAGGCATCAAACAACCATGTAACACCTTTGCAATCATCACATACACAAAAATACAACTCTTTTCTAATAGCTAAGTAGTAAGCATATTAAGGGAACACTATAAAATTGGTAGCAATGAGGTAGAAATTTTTCCTCCTAATCCAATTTTGAAGCTCACCTCTTTTAACTCATAGAATAACAGTATCGTTTCTGCTTCATCCCCAAACTAAAACACATAGAAAAGGAAATTACTTACACTGAACAATGAGCTGCACCATCGCTTCTCTTGGCTTCACATTGAATCCATTGTACTGGCTGGTCTGACATCTGTACATTCCTGACATTTCCCTAGACACATTCACAATCCTCAGTGTTCCATCATAACTCTCCATTTGCATTGACCCATCAGGCATTGCAACTTCTTTATCTGCTCTAGACCAAAGGATGATGGGTTTAGGTTTTCCAGTGACTTGACATTGCAGTTCTATTGTGTCTCCTTCTCTGGTGACCAAAGGTGATTTTTCCTGTGGAACAGTCAGATTGGGTGGAACTTGAAATGGGAAAAAGAAAATTTTTCAAGGTTAGTATAAACTGGTAAAACATGTTCAGGTACAGAAAATCATAAGGAAACAATTTCTGCTGGTTGAAGAAATGTGACAATTCAGGTCACAAACAATAGAGAGACCATAATGGAATTCACCCTCACTTAAAATGATTCTAAATTATTTTTAATTTAACATTCTCAAAATAAGGGCTTCAAACATTACCACAATAAATAAGGAGAATGATCAATAAAGAAAAATGAATCCATTCAGTGACTTTCACATCAGTCATTAGCTGGGTCTTTTATATGTACTTTTCGTAGGAGTGATCCTGCTTACTCGGGGTAGGATTCATCTGCATAGATTTGGGAATCAGTGTAAGTGAAAGTCTAAGAAAAAGGAAAAAGAGGAGTCTGGGATATAAATCAGAAATTTTGACTCTGGTTTAAAAACTGTTGCTAAGATTAATGATCTGTTTTCTTGCAGTGGGGAAGGAATGGAACAATTGGATAGATCATACTCTTACTCTTTAATAATCCATTATATTCACCTCCTTAAGATTTTTGATTTTTTAACATTTGAATTTCATATGATGCTACTTTAAAATATTTTAAAATCATGTCAATATGAATAGTTTGCTATTATATTGCCACTATTTCTATGAAACTAATTTTAAATAAATTTTCAAAATATATTTCAATGAATACAAAAATCAAAAAATTTTTAAAGTTTATTTCTGATTTTGCTGAACATATTTAGGAAAAATTAAATTTATTTTATTGGAAATTACTGTGTTGCAGTATATGCATGTTAAGATTTAGTAAAAAACAATTATGAGGGAAATACTACATGATGATTTTTCTATTGTCACTTACTTCATTAGGAGATTTTTAATGTTTTATATATTTGTAAAAACATTCATGCAGGTTTATATAACAGTATCTATCAAAAATTATGAGCAAAATAGAATAGTAGAAATAAGAATGACCATAAACATGAATAATTTTGTCCTTCTAATTTATGTCATATGCTTTTTTTGGAAGTTGTATAGCATATGGATTAAAAGAAAAATATTTCATTCTCCTATCTGGTATTACTTTGCTCCAGTTTACAGATAAAAACAAAACAAAACAAAAAGCTAGGCTGACAATTATTTTCCAACTAATATAAAAAATTAAATACAAGTTAAATGGATACCAAAATGATCTTACTATTCAAATATTTTTATCTTTTTCACTTAAATTTTCATTTATAGCTAAGAAAAACTAGTTATATGATGCATAGCACTTTAGAATTTAGAAAATTTGAAACAATAATTACTATCTTCTTGAAGAAGTCATATACATTGTAAAAACTGACATTAAAATGTTTATAAATGGTTACATTTTAAAAACATAATTTCTTAAAATTTATAATTTTATAGATATAAACAATTAGTAATTTAGTCAAATAACTTGTTCTTTTTGAAGTGAACCACAAAGCAATGATGCAAATCTACATCGCCTTTTATAGTAATATAGTTGGGATGGAACTGCAGTATTTATTCATCCTTCATGATTGTTATACACGATTGGCATTTATTATGCCCCTACTATGTTCCAGGCACAGATAGATATTTTACATGTTTATATAATTCCCTTAATAGTCTTAAAGACAAAATATTTAATATTAATACTTAATAAATGAAAATATTGAAAATAAGAGATCATAAATAGTTTGATTTAAACAGAACACAAATCCAGGTCAATTCAGAGCAGACAGCCAAGGTAGAGACGACTCCTGGAATAGGCTCCCAGAAACAATGGTGTCTGGAATTAACAACTTGGAGTTAGCACTAAAAAAAGTTCTTGCCCATTTCTTTGTGATTTTCTCAGGGGCAAAATAAGTGGGTCAATGCAGGAATGTGAGGGAGTATTTGACACATATTCTGGAAAATTATCTACTTTATACCCTATTATATTTATGCTCATCTATTTCAAAATATTTTCTTTATTTCAAAATTTATTATAAGATATACCAACCTATATAAATACCCAAATTTGGATAAATTTCTATAAGTTAATTGAAAAGGACATTATAAATTAAAAGATTTTTTAACAGTGTTTGCTCTTGAAATATTCCATCTATATCACTTCCAAAAGCAAGTCACATGACCACGGCCAAGAAAAAATACTCTCAGTATTGATTCATCCAGTTTTGGAACTATGAATTTGTACTCTATGCATGAGTCCCAAGGTTACTGATATTCTGACTATTGGAACAAATTACTAAAATGGTAATGAGAGAAGTGATGGCATTTGGAAGTATTTATTTCCTGATTTAATAAGATGAATATTTAAACACCTTATAACTTTAAGTCATTCTAATAAAAATCAATCTTCAATTAGTTCTAAATTTTAAAAGATTATCATGATAAATAGTTCAAAAATTCCCTCTGTAAATTTTTTTGTTATTCATTTATTTGGATAAACTTTTCTTTTTTTTTGTACTGGGGATTGAACTCAGCAGGGACACTCAACCACTGAGCCACATTCCCAGCCCTATTTTGTATTTTATGTAGAGACAGGGTCTCACTGAGTTGCTTAGCGCCTCATGGTTGCTGAGGCTGGCTTTGAACTTGCAATTCTCCTGTCTCAGCCTCCCAAAGTGCTGGGATTACAGGCTTGCGCCACCACACCAGACTAGAACATTTTTCCTTAATTAAAGTCACAGAAATTTATGCCTCAGTTTAAATCTTCATAACTTAAATGCAGTGTTTTGAACAATTAACAAATTAGCACAGGTTTTAAGAGCAAACTTAACTAAATGGTGCTTTAATCTCTCTTCTATAAGACTTTAAATCTTGAAGTCAAAGTTAAACCTTTCTCCACAATACTCTTGGTCAAAAGAACTTAACATTTCCCAAAGTTTTAAAATGCTTCTTTTTTCCCCCCATACACAATAAATTTTCTACCTGCTAAAATTCTACTCTAAACTCTTAATTATTTCTATAAGTTTTCCATTGGAAGATCTTATAGATTCTTATGGTCTCATGAATTTTTCTCTACTTTTTATGTTGGTAATACATATTTTAACTTTCACCTCAAGGCTTTTCCAGTCTATGATTGCCATCTATTTTTATATTCCTTAAGTCTTTCAAATCTTCAAACCAAATCACTATTTATTTCTTGACTTGGTTAATAGTTAATTGTCAACACATCCCATTTGCTGATTGAAAACCACAGTTTTCATTGTTTCAACATTTCCTCTTGTCCACCACTTCCAAACAGATATCAGATCCTGTTTCTTGATAAAAAAAGTTATTGTCATACCTGCCTATTTTTCATGTACATGAGCAGATTTCTCAGTAGAAATTATTTTCCTTTCTTGTGACAGTCCCCTAAGTAGTATCTGTCACCAGTCTCATTCTTCCAGGTCTCCTTCTACCCTCTCATAAATGTTATCATCATAAATGCAATTCTGTCCATGTCACTATGAAGACTACAAACCTCAATGTGAGTGCTTATCATAACATTGCTTTAATAATAATAAAAAACCTGAAAACAGCCTAATGGATTTCTTAAACAATTCATGGAACAGTCACATAATAGAATATGACAGAGCCTTTTAAAATGATTATGTAACAGATGTCTATTTATTGATAAGGATGCTTATATTAAATGAAAAGATCATGTTAGTGAATAGTATGAGTAGCCATAACTACTCTTATTGAGTAAAACATGTTATCCTGCAGTATAAACAGTGGCATACAATTCCTACATATTATATAAGCAGGTTTTAGCTGTCCCCCTATCTCTCCACACACACAAAAACACATGCACACACAAACACACAGTTTGTAAGAAAGCAGACATATTAATTTGCTTCACTACAGTAACCACTTCATTATATGTATCCCATAACATCATATTCTAAACCTCAAATATTAATATAGTGGAAAGATTTTAAGGAAAATATACCAATGAATATTATCAGGGAACTTATGGAAGGGGAGAATATATATGCTTCATCTTTATATTGTCAGCCTTTAGCATACCATCTCTCACATAATAGGAACTTGGTAGAAAAGTTTACACCTAATACATGAATTAGTATAGTAAGGCCGCTGGGCATTGACTCTGTGAAGATAAGGGGATATACATGGGAAAATATCTAGAGGAAAGGAAAGTCCAGAAGGAACTATACCAAAACACTGAGAGTAGTTTTCTTTAAATGCAGTATTATTGATACATTTTATTTTATTCATATATTTTCCTTCATTTTTAAATTTTCTACAATACACACAACACATATTAGTATATTATGGGCTCCAAGAAGTCCAGAGAAACCTTAAATATTGATTTGATCTATTTTCCAAAACTCATCAATAAAAACCTCATTTTTTAGTCACACAAATGTATTCCTCTGGAAATGATGTTTAGAGGATCACATGTGAGAGAGGCTCCTCCACAGTTGCTCACTCCTTATAACACACAATGCCTTCAAATTTCACTGCTTAGTTAATCCAGTGTTCATGAATAGTAGTTCTTTCCCCTCTTCAGAGTGTCTGGATCTTGCTGCCTCCCAACCCCCTTGCTCGTTCCATGTGTGGAAACCAGGTTCAAATGTCCCTACTTCTGCGGAAACTTTATTCTTCCCTGACTGGTCATTCATGTTGCTTACCACATGTTACACTGAGAGTTGTATACCACTTTAACCTGAACATGTGGCCCTCCTCTGCATTTTATTCCATGTCTCTCTCTCTGACCAGACAAACCCTTGAGGGTACAAAATCTCTTATTCTAGCACATAAGCCTGATGCCTGGATTTACTGCCTGACACAGATCAGGAAGGTGTGAAATCACCGACAGGAGAAAGTCAGAGGGAGAGTGGAGAGCAAGAAGGTATAAAGTAAAAACATCTATAAATATATTAGATACCAGAAGTAAACACAATAAGTAAAACTCACACACTATTTAGAACAAAACTGACAATAATATAATATATAGTAAATCTTCAACTAAAAATGCACGTAAGTGGTAGAGTCATGGAATATACTGTTAAGTTAGACTTCTGGTTCAGCGCTTGAGATTTGTGGGGTATAAGAGAATTAGGAGAGTCAGGAAAGGGCTCTTTCAGTTTCTTTTTACATCTCCTTTCATTTAAAGATGTATATAGATAAGCTCTGAATTGATTTTTTTGTAAAAAGAGGAAAAGGCCTTTTAAGGCATTTAATTTTACCAAGATAGTTTATGTCTTCATTTTTAAAATATTGTCTCACAATGAAAACATTACCAAATTAAGCACAAACATTTGAAATATCTTTACTGCATGAGGTCCACACTTCTTCATAATGTACTTGCTAGAAAAAAGTCCCAACAAATAAAATTACAGGTAGTTTTTCTGACATATAGTCTAGATAGCCCTTGCTTTGATTTTTCTTGTCTGAAATGTTACTGTAGGAGGTACTACAATCAGAGAAACTTGAAAAACATGATACTAAACCAATTTCTCCTTCCAAACATAGAAAATAGACAATTGGAACAAATTGGTTTTCTGTCAACTTTTCCATTGTATTGCAGACTATAAAATAGAACAAGCAAAGAGAAGGAAAATATTTTCATTTCTTCATTGAGAAGAAAGCTGAGGAAATTAAATCTTTAGTCTGTACTTGGAAAATGACTGTTTCATTTTCCTTACTAAAAAGAACATGGAGGAAGCTTAGTTCATTTGAACTATGTGAGAAAATACCATGCTGCCTGAAACAAAAAGACAGGAGAATATGCTTGTGCAGTTATTGATTTAAAATATATTAGCATTTGCCAGGTATGGTGGAGCACCCCTGTAATCTCAGCTACTGGGGAGGCTGAGTCAGGAGGATCTCAAGTTCAAGGAAAGATTGGGTAACTTAGACTTTGTCTCAAAATAAAAAATAAACAGGGCTTGGGATATAGCTTAGTGATAAAGTGCCTTTGAGTTCAACTCCCAGTACCTACAAAATAAATAGGTAAAATAAAATATATTAACATTTCTAGTGTACTTTAGTAGTAAATATTCAAACAAAATTGTAGTTTAAAACAAATTATATTTTTTAAAAAGCTAAGTAATAAGTAAAAATTTCCCCATCAAGGCAACCAGTCTCATTCTTAAGAAATCTAAGTAAGTATGGCACTATTCAATTATACTTGAATTTTGGGAAAAATTGTTAATAACAGATATGTGTGTTCTAGAGTGGAATGAACAATGTATACTAAAATAAGATTTCAAATAAATTATGTGACTATGCAAATGACCCTTAAAGGCCAAAGTTCCAGAATTCACATGTTGGCCATTTATAAGCAATTATTTAAAAAGACTGAAGCAAATAATGAATTTGTAGATATAACCAATCCAAATGAATAAAATCTAATGCATATTTGTACATGTACGTGTTTTCTTCAAAAATCATAGACAGGTATAAAAAATTTACTATATGCTTAATATCCTGTACTGTGAGTTTCATCCTTGGTGATCTACCAGCCAAGATGCCAAGATAAAAAAACACCCTAATTGCAGACTTTCTTGTTTTGGAGGAAAGATACTGTACCACACGTGAATGATTTCTCAGGGTCTGTCAGCAGTTGTCAATCTCTTCTTTGCTGGCACATTTCAGATTAGTTTTAGAAGCCTAAGATATGCACTTGAGTATATTCATATGTTGAGGTTTTGATAAGTCCTAAAGTCATTTTACACAGAACTAAATACTTAGCAGTTACAACTGTCAATGGGAAATCAGTAATGACATCTCATAATGGACTGCGAGGTAAATAAGACAAACCAGTGGTTAAATAAAACTGTCATCATGCTTGTTGTAACTCCACTAATTCCTCCTCTACTCAGGAACATATAGTGTGAAGAGCAAAATGTTATTACTGTAACCTCTATTTTAAAGTCTCCATACATTAATATTGAAAATATTCTAATTACTACATACCTCACAGCTCATTTGAATACTCCACTAAAATTGGGAATAATTGCCTTAATGCCCAAAATTTATAAGAACACATGTTTAGTAGCCATTGAAAAATATTCATATGATGATATAAGGCAAATTTGAGAATTCCCTTCAAGTTAAAACTAATTCAGATCCAGGTCTTGATAATACTTTTTAAACTAATAAACTTGATCTACTCTTAGTCAGATTAATAATTATGTTTCACTTAAAATAACATAATAAGGTGAGCTGGGAAGGTGTTCAGGGTGACAAAAGAAATACGATGCTAAAGTTTCCTCACTTATTAGTTCATATTTGCCTCCAAAGAGAAAAAAGGAGTAAAGAGTAATGTTTGCCATTTCTGAACCAATCTTTCTTAAAAATTATGTCAATCTATCATTGGCATATTTACAGTAGCTCCCCATTTTCCAGTATAGAAGGTCTAAATTACATTGCTTGTTTTCTGTTTTACCTGCCAAGTCTTAATATGCCTTAGTATTTCTACAGAAAGCTGTCTATTCAGTTGAAGCAGGACTTTCAATCTTACAGTTGGCTTACTCTCAACAGCTCACCTGTCTTCCTTCTAAACAGAAATGGGTTTGATCTTACCATAACCATTCAATGATTCACCTTCATTCTTTAGGCCTAATTTAAGCTTCCTGACATATTTAGTCTTTCCTGATTTCTGTATCCATGTCTCTATGAACTGGAGTATGTCCAATGTATTTAAGCCATGCTGAAGTATAAAATTCCTTTCATATGTACTAAAGCATGCTGATGTCAGAACATGAGTCTTTCTATTTCTTCAGTGGCTCCCACACTATGTGATGAGATAATGTGTTTTAGAAGTGCTTAACAAATTCTTGAAGGATTCATGGAGCACCAAAATTACTAAGCAACCAAGGTAAGAAAACTCTTGGTGAGTGATTACCTCTTAATTATCCAAATCTTATTTATTTATTTACTTATTTATTTTTTAAATATTTTTTAGTTATACATGGACACAGTGTCTTTATTTTGTTTACTTATTTTTATGTGGTGCTGAGGATCGAACCCAGTTTCTCATACGTTCGAGGCAAGCACCCTGCCACTGAGCTACAACCTCAGCCCCCAAAGCTTATATATTAAGCACAAATTTCAAGATCATTTTTCACTTCTCCATTTTTAATTTAAAAAGTCACAAAAAGATTTCTATAATATTAGCACTTCTACTATAGTTTGATCTGGGAATAACAGTGACACAAGAAGGTAAAGATAATATTCTAAAAGATGGAATTGTTTGGCAGTATTGAGCAATTTGTTTGCTTTATGACTTTCCTCCTTTAGCAATCAAAGAAAAGACTTACTTTTTCTATAATAGAATGTCTATGTGGACTCATAAGAATTTTATAACTTAGAGTCTTGTGGGTAAATTACATAGAAAACAAGAACTTATTTATGAAAATGCCTTCACATCAGATGGTATGCCTACTTTTCTGTCCATGATATGATTTAGCATAAATACATCTCTTATTATACTCTGTAAATAAAAAAATTCCTTTTTATTTTTGCACCAACACATACTTGTAAGTACCTCACCAATAATAAATCAGAAGATGCTAACAAAATAGGATTGACAATATTTTACAGATCTAGCAACAGAGCAGGAAGAAAGCCCACATTGAAAACAAACATGAGGTTAAAATACCACAGCATTTGCATCTGGATACTCTAAGGGGAAATGTACATTCATACACACACATGCACAATGCTTATTTTTCATAGAGTTGGGAAACCTTATTAGAATGGTATTGTTAGTTATTTGAAACATATGGGGAGAGGCAGGATCCTGGAGGTAGCAACTCTGAAGGTTTGGTACTGGAGGATGGAGGACATGCAGTGCCATTCAATCAGGAAAACAGGTTTGGCAGGCAACAGTTGTGGCTGTTCCAACTTCCCTCTCCCAGCAGGTGTTGCTATGGCACAAGAATAGTCTCTGAGGGATTCGATAGAACACAAAGTGTAAGATGAAAGAACAAAATAGAAAAACATTCTCTGCATGGCATTCATATTTTCCCTGCTACACAAGCTGAAAGACCAGTCACAAATAAGCACAGGTTCTATTCGTGTTGCCTCAGATAAGTGAATGGGACTTGGCTCAGGTCACTTAAGTACCATTTGGTTAAGTTTTCAAGTAATGTAATTTGTTAGGATCTACACATAATTTGGTTTTCTAACTTGAGCCTATAATAAAATGTTTTCTGGAAACAGCAAAATAAACCTCTATTAGTAATATAATCTTCTACTAACCTCTTTGGAAGAAGATGTAAAAGTATATTTTTTTCTTTTTCTAATCTCCCTCCCTTGATTTATTGCATGTGTTTCTCAGACACTAAAATACATAAATGAACAACAGTTACTGATTAGGTACATAAAGTCTCACATGTAGAAAAATTTTCTTCTTCTTAAACAATTATATAAGCAAACAGAATCAAGAACTTTCAGCTTGCTAATGTAATGACTCAAATTACATTATAATTTTAACAGAATGGAGTATGAACTAGACTGAGAATATGGACAGTAAAAGGGAGGCAGTTGTTTATTTCTACAATAATAAAGGGGCATTGGTAAGGGTCAAAACACAAAACAAGGTCCTATGATATTTTATTATTAACCTGTAATTAGATCATTTCCTAAAGAAATAATCAACCTATTAATATTTCTGAGAAAAAGTGACTGATTCATAGATTACCCCTTTTATTACTAGCAAGCACTTTGGGAGTAACAGATGGCAGGACTCCATATAAAAGTTTTTACTCTAGCTAGAGTTAATATCAATGTATTTTAACACAAATTTTTCAGCCCTTATAATAGGCAGATATTCTTAAAACTGGGGGCAAGTCATATAAGCCATTCACCACCTTTAAGAATTATACTATGCATTATGGAAACTTATTAAAACTGAGGTAGCTGGTAATAGCTCATCATTATTTCTTAATTACAGAAGGTTTTCTTTAAAGTGTTTGGAAGAACTGTAACAGTACAAGATTAGAAATTGGACATGGACTGAGGAACTTATCCACATACTAGCTGTGTAATCTTAGTAAAGGGAAGTCTGAAACTCAGATTCCTCATCTGCAAATTAGGATATTATACAAAATAGCATACAATGCAAACTAAATATAATAGGCAAGAGATGCCTCCCTAAAAAGCTATCTAATGATGAAAAGAAAATCTGAAGAATTTAAAGATAAAATGGTACGATGTCTAGGAGAATGTTAATAAACTGTAAAGCACTTAGACTTTTGAAATATACTTGTGAAGAACAAAGCATAGGTCTTGCTGCCCAGATTCAAACCTCAGCTCTATGGCCTGTCAGCTGGAAGACCTTGGGAGACCTTGGGTAGGATATCCAGCCTGCATCTCATCTCCCAGTATATATAAAGTGAGAAAAATAGTATCTATTTCCATTTTTCTTTCATATGCATAAGATCTTAAATTCAAGTTATACATTATAGTAAACACAAATATATGTTACTTATTGTTTTCTTATAATTATCCTTCATTAATGAAATATCAATTACTCTACTTGATTATTATGCATAGATTTATATATTAACAGCATAGATTAGGTTTTGCTCATACCCATGATGTCTCAAGGACATGCATATAACACCAAGCAAATGTTCACGTAAGTAAAAGATACAAATATAATTGTATACATTAATCTCCATTGCTATTATCATTTGTCCAGAAGATGTATATACATTTTAGATGGGAAGGAAAAAGATGAACCTTCATAATCTGAATAGTGAGAGGCACCTCCAAAGTTATCTAGGGATAGCAGGTTGCATTTGTCTGCCACTAGACAAATATATTTTCATATTTTCACAAAATGGCACATAATACAGATATCCCAGCTTTCATTCTATTTCTATGAAGTAATGAGGTTTGGACATCCCTAAATACATCTATTTCTCTCTTATGGGGATGACAAAATGTCAGTGCTGTCCATTTTCACAAAGGTCAAGGTGTTACCATGAAAACCAGGGACCAGAAAGTAAAAGGAGCTGTCTGATCATGTTAATTATGTTACTCCTTTCCTGTGGATGAAGGAATTCTAAATTAAAAGGAAGATAAGCTATAAATTATATATCAAATACATCTATGAAAGCAAAGATACTTTAAAGCAATCTGCAATTTACTTTCTAGAGCAACTGTTGTTTACAGTGGTAAACTCTTCCATGCAGAATAGCTAGAAAAATCAATTTACTTCTACAATGAAAAGGCCATTTGTCTCCTTATAGAACCCATGTGACACTGTTAGGCCTCTTATAAATGATTGCTCTGGACAATGCCTGTGGTTTACAAATTCCCTAATTACACTACTGATTGTATACCGCTGAAGCTGCCTTATCCTGTGGAAATAGACACTATCACCATCTTAATAAACATTTCAACATAAAATGAAGCTGGCTCTTTCATGCTTTATCAAGAGCAAAAAGAAACAACCAGTGAACACAATGTTCCATCATCAAATCAGAGCCGCATGTTCTTTAAAGTAAATGAGGTCTAATTAACAGATCCGTTAGCAGATAACTGGTCAATTAAAAAAAATAGGAGGAAGGTTTTCTTGTAACACATGAAGTCCTTATTAACAAATATTCTACTGATGCATGATTGCACTTTATGATCCATTTTGCTGATCTGAGAAGTATAAAGTGCTACAATAAAAATGTGGACATAATTTTAAAACCATATAAAACTCACACAATGTTATTAATTGGAATGATACATAACTCATTCTGAACTAATATGTGAGTGTGAATAGAGTTTTGTGAAATTTTATTAATATGGTTTCACATTGCATTTTATTTCCAAGCAAGGATATTTCTGTTTAAATGTCAGCTGAATCTATTTTGTTTACAAGTATTATTTAGATAGACTTGGTAAAAGTGGACTACTTATGTTTCATTTATAGTGGACTGTAATTCATGCTGAATGCATTTTAGACACAGACATTTGAACTGCTTATTTTATTATTTCTACTTCACATATTTATGTTACTCATCTATTTTATATTGTACATAGATCCTTTTTGAAAGTTCAGTGACATTTTTCTCTTTTTACATATTTTTAATCTAGTCATTACTAGTGACAAAGTTTTATAAAATTTGGGAAATTCTGAATGTTTTAACCTGTCATGTACTTGAGAAAAGTCTAGTGTTCTTAGTTATTCCCTTCTCCCTGCAAATCACTGTCATGAACCCCTTTCTACAGCTTTCCGTCATGATCCTGAGCTTCCTGGTAGGCCGCCATCTCACAGGATTCCCCAAGTTCCAATTCCTCAGTCGAATAGAGTAAAAAGCAGACGCACTGTGATTTGAGGTTTTTCAGATGGATTTACTCATTAAAATGCGCTTCTTACAGTGCATATCTGGAGCCTGAAATCTGATTACTTGAGTCCAATCCATTGAGAGACTGTGAGTTTTGTGTGAAGAACCCAGGTCCTACAGCCAGAATTGACCAGTGGTTCACACTGTATGCCTCTACTTAGCAAAAATTACTTATATTTTTTTTCTCATTTGTAGGTACAGAGAGTATAGTCACAGTTCCTACTTCAAGTGACGTTT
This sequence comes from Geosciurus inauris, assembly GCA_004024805.1. Lineage (NCBI taxonomy): Eukaryota > Metazoa > Chordata > Mammalia > Rodentia > Sciuridae > Geosciurus > Geosciurus inauris. The sequence continues at coordinate 108,939 of PVHX01000416.1, read as the reverse complement.
TGAGTACCAACTCTAAAGTATTAGTCCTGCAACTAGAATATAGGAAACATGCCAAACAAACACCTTAGTTTTTCTGTGTGTGTGTCAATATATGATGTACATTATATGAACTGTAAATACTTTTAAATGCTTTAGCATATGGTGATGTTTTGTTTCTTAAATTGGGTGTGGACATATCTGTTCACTGTGTATGCTGCATTTATACCCATCCGTTTTTCTGTAGTTTGGTATGCTACTACAAAAAAAAAATCACTATAAACAATGTGATCTCCATTAGCGTGCTGAGAGTTTTAATATATTATAGTTTTAATATAGTCTAAGAGTACTGTTCATATTTAAATTATACTATTCAGACCCAAACCATGCATCCACTGATTTCAGGCAACTAAGACAAGATAAATATCATTGCTTAAATTATTTTAAAGATATTTTAACTGAACATAATATGGAAATGATCTTCCTTAGTGAAATTATTACAGTAGAATCTATGTGCATTGGTTAGAAGAGGTAAGTCCTCTCCCCAATTTTGTGGCTGGGATGTGAGACTGGCAAGCATAACCTACCATCCTAACACTCTTTCAAGTGGCCTTCTTGGACTAGGACTCAGAGTTTTATAAGCTCCACAGCAGAGTATGTGGTCATATGATCTAATTCCTTTCAGAATATTCTAACACCTGTCCACAGGAACCCTCTCATACAGGCCTTTGTCAAACAGATGGGGCAGATATCAGAATCCCGTGAGATAGTTATGAGAAATATCCACTTAATCTTAGTGCATGCTGAAAGCTCTCATACTGGATTTAGAATCTGAAATTGAAAACTCAAGTTTGTCTATAGCTGTAGAAAATGAAAAGAAAATGAAAAGCTTTGGGGTCCCATTTTCTTCTCTATAAAATTAAAGGTAATAGGAAAGATATTTAGAGTCTTTTAAAGGTGTTTTATGAAATAGGAATCTGGGCATTCACTCCAATAATCTTTATTTTTATTTATTTAAAAATATTTGGAATATAGCTGGGCATAGTGACACATATCTGTAATCCCAGCCTCCCAAGGGAGGCTTAGGTAGGAGGATCAAAAATTGGAAGCCACCTAAGCAACTGAGCAAGACCCTGTCTCAAAATAAAATAAAAAGGCTGGGGCTGAATCTCAGTGGTAAAATGCCTCTGGGTTCAATCCCCAGCACAGCAACAAACAAACAAACAACAACAACAAAACCTAACTAGAAATATTCACCCAGGCATGGTGGCCCAGGCATGTAATTCCAGCTGTTTGGGAGGTTAAGGCATAAAGATTGCAAGTTTGAGGCCAGTCTTAGAGAATCTGAGGCCAGCCTCAGCAACTTGATAAAAATAAAAAGAAGTGCTCAGGATGCAGTTTAATGCTGAAGTATTCCTGAATTCTTTGTGATATTCCTACCATCACAAAAAGAATAAGTAAACAAAAAATTAAAATTATTCAGAAGATATAAATATCCCAATATTGGACTACCCACATTCTAATTTAATGGTTTTCCAAATTTTCCTATAGTCTCTTTTCCTCACTGATATCCATCAATAAAAGATGAATAATTTTAAATATTATGAAAATTAATGAGCACCTTTACATTGAAAATTTATTTATTTGCAAGGAAATTTTAGGGGGAAAGATTTTTCATTAATATTCCAGTTTTTATTTTGGCATGCAGGAAGTAAATGGCTTTGATTTCAGACATTTCAAATTGCAAAGTGAAACTTAAAGACATCACATACAAATTAAATCACTATAATAACTGTTTTATCTGATGTTAGAAGATCTACAGTCCTAAAGATTCTTTTAAGACAGAGAAAAATGATGATCAAACTGTTTATGGATCTAGTCAGTACAGATACTTCTTCACTTCTCTCTTCCTCAATTGACTAATGGTAAATTAGCAGTGTCATCTGTGAACATAAAAACATGAAATGCTGTTCTAAGTGCTTATGTGATGAAAATAGAAGCACTTCCCAAAACTTTATCTTCTCCTGTAGTTAAAAGAACCAGGGTGGTCCGGGCACTATGTTTTCAAAGTAATACATATTAATTTATATTTCATTACTAACTATAAATTTAAAGGAGAAATTCATTCTTTATCATTTATTTATCATTTTTAACTCTAGTTAATTATTTCTAGTTATTCTAATTTTAAATGCAAATTAGGAAAATAATGATTTTTCAGTCCCCTATTAGAGAAATCTATATTCAGTCATTTTAAATTCAAATAGTTCCTTTGTTCCTCTTGCTTGCATTAGAAAGGGATAAAAGATATAGAAAGCATAAAGCAGGTATACATACCTATTTCTCATTGATTACTTTGATAAAATATGGAAATTTGAAAACATATTGAATTTTACCAAGTAAAGAAAGTGCTCAACACATGGAATAGTAATTAGACAGAAGCCCTTAGGCACTTTTAGACTATAACTTTTAAAGAGAACCTTTGTTGTGATATTTGTGTATTTTAAAGATGATTGCAGGAAAATTATAAATCCAATGTTATTTCCATAATTATATGTATCCTTTTATGTGAGAAAATTATAAGATAAAAATAAAACTAATTTTTATTGAATTATCAAAATAGATAATTTAATGCAATACATCCTTACATTTATATTTTTCCCTAAAATAAAAAGTAAAAATAGTAATAATTATGGATATCCAAAAAAGTTGCAACCAAGAATATTTTAAATATTCCCTCTCATTTCTTTAAATGTCAATTAAAAAGAGGATTAATACAATCATTACTTCCTATGTTTATAATGCCACCTGTGCCTAAGAAGATGCCATACATTCTAGGGATAGATGTTCTTCATATCAAAATGCCATATTTAAAATCTGATAATCTCCTTCTTACTCTCCTAGCCTTTCCCTTCCTCTTCTTTCCCACCATTCCCATTACAATTTCTCTCTTTTTTGCTCTTCCTGTCTTCAAGACTCATTCTTTCACTTAAGGGAAAATAAGATGTGTTTCTATTATCAAAATCTAAGCATTGGTACTAACATATCAGGGACAAATAAAACATTCATATGATTTTTTATACTGATAAAGATGTACTGAAAGCCAAGAGTACACTATAAATACAAAAAATTTTCTACTGGGTTTTCTCCTTTTCTATACAAATTGGAGTGTTCTTTTTCCTTGACTTCCATTGGTGATACTCTGTTTTCTTCATGGTAATGGCTTCTTATTTTTCTACCATTTCCTTGAACATATTTTGATTTTGTTGTTTATTTTCTTCTTGAATGAGCCCGTCTGTTTCTAAGTAATGAAATTATTTGTGAAGTCTTTGTTTAGTTCTAACCTTTCTCCTGATCATGGGAATGATTTTCTAATTGGTCACCAGAAACACAAGGATATTTCACCATTCCCTCAGCTACAACTAATACCAAACCAATTTGTTCTTTCAAACATCTTTCACAGCCAGCCTAGGTACCCTTCAGCAGATAAATGTGGTATATATACACAATGGAATATTACTCAGCCATTAAGAAGAATAACTGTGACATTTGCTGATAAATGGATGGAACTGGAGACTATCATGCTAAATGAAGTAAGTTAGTCCCCAAAAACCAAAGGCTAAATGTTCTCTCTGATATGTGGATGCTAACACACAATAGGGTGGAGGGAGAGAAGAATACAAGTTCATTGGATTAGAAAAAGGGTAATGAAGGGAAGGGAGGGGAGATGGGAATAGGAAAGACAGTAGAATGAATCAGACATAACTTTCCCATGCTCATATATGAATGCATGACCAGTGAAACTCCATATCATGTACTATTAGAATGGGATTTGCATTAGGATGAGATCTATTAGAAATAGAATGGAATCCTAATTATAATAAGTTAGATTCTATGTATGTACAGTATGTCAAAATATACTCCATTGCCATGTGTATCTAAAAAAACAAATTAGAAATCAATATATATATATATATACATATACATCTATATACATACACAAATAATTATAAGTCTCTCACAACCTAAAATCTCTAACTCAGTACTTGGCATTACCACAGTAACAATGCGAGGCTGATGTTTTATAATCACAGAAACATCAATATTTTGGAAGGGATGGAAAAACTCATTTAAGATGGTGATTTCAATTATGAGTGTTTAATGGTATGTGTGCATGTGTATATGTGAAGAGTTAGAATCCTTTGTCTAATATAAGTTTTCATAGAAGTATGTAAAAAGAGAAATATTTTATTCTGAAGTTGGGAGGAGAAATGGAGAGAGTGAAATGTATTTCTCTTCTCTTAGTTCAGTAGATCTTGAGAATATTCCAAATAATTTTTAATTTCCATTAGAATACTATTTGTAAATGTTACTCAACTGATACCTTTATTCTATAGGTGAAAAGTTCTGAGGTCCAGGCACACCTAAGATCCTAAAGCTACTAAGTAGTAAATTTAGGCCTGGACCCACGTCTAGGGCCTGCACTACATTACATTGTCTGATGTCAATCAGGCTCTTTTCTTAAATTGACTTGAGAGCACTGGTCATTGACTTAACTGCCCCTTAATAAGAGAGGTTGTGAGTGGTCCTCAGCACCTCATTGATTCTATCAATCTCTCCAGCTGAATAAATCGTACCTCCATACACATAATCAATCTGTGCTTTTTTTCCTTGTGTTCCTTTTCATTCAATTTCTTCAAACTCCACCTTGAAAATATTTCTAAATTATAGTGGAGTGAGAAGGAATGTAAGAAGTCAAAAGGCTAATTGACTTCTCACATGTAGTTCATGAGTGAGTCTCAAGCTTGTCCCATTAGTTGAGCTTCCTATATCTTTTCCTGTTTCATTTGCTCATTTGTCATGACATTGTGTTCACCCACATTGCCTTATTCCTTTCCAGTTAAAATTTTCTGCCTTTTCTTTGGAGTAATATCCACATTATTCACTGAAATTTACAATGCAAAAGTAGTCTGCACTGTTAGGGAAACAAAACATTTTCTTTACCCAACTGATGGTTAGGTCTCCAGAATATTTCTTAAAATTCTTTTATTTCTCTATCACTCTTCCTCTAACAGGTTCCTCTAAGAAAATCCTTTGTGCTATTGTTTTTTCTGGTACCAAGGATTGAACACAGGGGCACATAATGGCTGAGCCACACCTCCAGACCCTGCCCCCTTTTTTAAGCATTGAGACAGAATCTCAATAAATTGCTTAGGGCCTTGCTAACTTGCTGAGGCTGGTTTTGAACATGTGATGCTCCTGCCTCAGCCTGCGGAGCTGCTGGGATTACAGGCATGTGCCACTGTGCCTGGCCTTTGGTTGTTTTTGATTGTGTGAATGTGAGCTAGTAAGATCCAATGTTGTACTTTCCTCCTAAGGCTATTGCCTTATTCTTATTCCAGCTGAGATGCTACCTGCTCTTTGGAACTCTTTCTGACCAGATTCAGGAACATTATTCTGTGCACTTTCATAGAACTTAGATAACGTATTAAAAAGCAAGCATTAGACTTTGTTTCTTATTAAAAAAGTCATTCAAGTATAATCTCACTGAAAGATATACTCTATTGTTTAGTATGTTTTCACTTCTTCCTATACCCCACACTAGAGTGGTTATTGAATAAAATTTTGTTGATCATGTACTGTATTCATGAATAAATTCCACAATTATGGATGACACTTAATTTCTCTTTGATCTTATAGATCTTTTGGTGTAATTTCCACTTGTATTTTCAGTTAGCCTGAGTTCTCAAATAGAACTTACAAGCCTCAATTTTCTTGTACTATGGACAGTTTCTACAGGGCTGAGAGTTCTTTCATAAAGGTCAAATTTAGCGAATGGAAGGGAAAGGTACCAATGGCTAGAGCCATATATACTGTTTTCATTTTAACACCAGAAAATTCAGCATGCCTTCCTCAACTGTTCCCATTCACTACATCACACTTTATTTTAGTGTTATCTTAGCAAATTCTCTCTTAAATAATTTAGCAAATTTTAATATGGCACTTACTAAAGGTTTTGAAGGTGTTTCCTCCTTAGAATATTCAAAATAGTCTAGATTATTTGAATAGTTGATGTTAAAGAAAGTAGGGAATGGGACAATAGCTCCAAATTCCAGTTTCCACTGATGCTAACTGATGGGCAGTGATCAAAATAAGAGTGATGCAAAGCCATAAGATTTGATGTGAACAACTTACAATTTCTCAAACTTATTTAAGTGTGATAACATCATCTTTATGAAAGTTTGCTACTTTTGCAAGTTTTCTTTTATTATTTGAACCCTCCAATCTGAACAAAAGTTTGTTTTCTATTCAAACACAGATTCTAGATAAGTCCCCTAGCCTCTCCAGATTGTCACATTTACCCCTCCTTTTTGGAAAATCTGTACTGATCACTGACCAATGCAGGACTAATATAGATCAACATAAGAAATAATTTCAATGAGCATTTAAAAATTTTTGAAACCATTTGAAGTTTTGATAGAAAAACCTGCCAAATTTTTAATAAAAACACACATAAGGAGCGACACCTGTTTTCAAATAAAGAATGTTAACCATAAAATATTCTTTTAGGAAAACTCTTACATCCATAAATATGAATATATAAAATATAGGCTAACATTAATATCATTCTGTACTAAAAGCAAAGATAGAAAGAATTTTATATCTCTATGAGTATGCTTACTCCAAAATTTCCTAGAGTTTATGTTCTTACTCAAAGAAATATATATTCTCAATGACAACGGTACTGAGTATTCACTAAACACAATAGTCTCTCAAGGTTTTAACACTAATATAGTAAAGATATTTGCTAAACCACCTTTAGTTCCACTCCTAGTGCTAAAGGTAAAGCAGAAACTCAAGAGTAAGGCTATAGAAGAAGTAATCCATTGTTTTGGGGAGATGGAGAGCATCCCTTCTGACATTTTACTCAAACACTGTGTTCTTCTTGGTCCACATCAGGACAGATACAACATCCCTTCAATAAACACAAGAGTCAACTGAGAATAAGGAATTTTGAAGAGTAAATTTATATATGAGACCAATTCTGCTGGAAGCCAATGTATAAAGTGGCCAATCAACCATTCAGAGAAGAGGAAACTGACTCTAATTAGGAGACTGTAAAGTTCAGTCTATATCATATTTTATAAAATTGTGTTTTTTCATTATGCCTTCTTAGGCACTCAAAAACTTAACAACAGATAGAAACAGATAGAAGATAGATGAAAGATTACACAAACAGATAGGGACAACAGCAGAAAAATTAGTAGGATAAGAATGAGATTTTAGCAATTGGAAAATAATCTCAGGACTCCTTGCATATAATTCTGCAATTTAGACCATACTAGACCACGACCATCAGCTTACTAAGGAATTCAGTAAACTAAACATGTGAACGAGGAAAAGGGAAAGACAGATCCTGCCTCAATCTTTATAAAGTATATTAATGCTTATGTAGAAAAATAATAGTTATGTTAATTTAACTTAATTTCCTGGTAAATCCACAGCGTCCTGCTTTTGTTTTTTTTGATTTTTTTGGTTTTTTTGGCACCGGGGATTGAACTCAGGGGTACTCGACCCTGAGCCACATTGTGGCTATTTTGTGTTTTATTTAGAGACAGGATCTCACTGAGCTGCTTAGTGCTTCGTCATTGCTGAGGCTGGCTTTGAACTCATGATTCTCTTGTCTCAGCCTCCTAAAGTTCTGGGATTACAGACATGTGCCACTGTGCCTGGCCAAGTCCTGCTTTTTATTTTTTTAATCAGCAAGGTTTCAATAGTGTAGGTTGGAAGACAAAAAGCTATGGCCTCTGAGCAACATATGGCCTCTCGTATACCTTTGTAAATAAAGTTTTATTGTAATATAGCTGTGGCCATTCTCTCATTGTCAATGGGAGCTTGCCTATTATAATAGCAGAGCAGAGTAGTTGTGAGAGAAACCACAGGGCCTGAGAAGCTGAAATATTTACTATTCTGGCCTTCACAGGAGTTTGCCAACCTCTGGTCTCCATCACTAATTCAAAGGTCATGGACCATACTTCATAATTTTGGATTCAAGGAAAGAAATTAATTTGTCTCTAGTAACTCAGGTACTAAGTACATAACTTCTGGCTGCATGGACACCTCCTCTGATCAAAGCATTGTCAGGGTTTCACATGATTGTCTTACATTTACCCCTTTCTCTCACAGAAACCAATGTACTCCTCACTATGGTCACTCTGTAGAACCATAGTTTTAATCAGCAGGATTTTATGTATTTCCTTTCCTCTTTAAATGGAAAAGGGAAAAAAATCCAATCAAGTAGATTTAATCTGTTTTTTTTTTCCCTTTGCCCTCCTTCTCATTATCAATTCCTATTCATTGTGAACTGTTGTTATCAAGTCTTGTGTCATGAAGAACTTTCATTTCATAAATGTGAATGCTTGTGCAGACACTTGTCAACTACCATAATTACAGTAACTATACAGGTAGACCATAGTAAAGCTACAATTTTGAACTCATTTTTAAAATTGATTATCACAGTGCTCTTAATGCTTAAGTTTTAGACTCTTGTTAAATCCTCTAAATTTTGCTTCACTTCTTGCTATATAAAATGTCTGTGTACTCTAACATGGGAGGGAAAAAAATCCTAAAATCTATATCAAGTCTTCTGCTATATTTGCACACCAGCTGTCTCACCCTGGGAATTCCACAGATAACCAGTCTGACTGCGTAGATGTTCAAGGCATGATGCACATGCTTCTGAGTTTACTATAAACCTGCACATTTGTTGAGTCATGCAAAGGATTACTTGAAAGCTAATGAGCAACTTAGCAGGGTGGGGAATGAGGAACTTTGATAGGACTTTACTATGGGACAGAACTATAAAAATCAATGGGGCGTTTTACAGCAAATCCTCCAAAATATTAAAAATCTATAAAAATTACATTTATACAATGAATAACAAACAAGTGACAATCCTTTAAGGATCTGAATCTAACTGCTACAAACATTCTATTCTAAGGTTCACCAGCATTTTTCACTAAGTATGTGAAAAATTTTTATTTTATAAAATTATTATAATTAAGTTTCAATATATTTAATTATTTGAGACTTTTACAGCAATTATTATACTGTGGGCTTTCATTTACCTGCAGTCTAGCCACAAAAATAAATATTTTCATAATGAAAATTATAAAATCAAAACTAATTAATATAGTTTATGGTAATATTAATAAATAACCTACAACAGAAGCAAGAAATAAGTACTTTAATATTCCTGGCACTTTCTACACTCTACATATTTTATCAAACGTACCCTTCCATGGTCAGTACTACAATTCTGCTTCCGTCAGGATTTAACTCAAATGCCATTTCTCAGCAACTTACATCTATTTACAGTTGCAAAAGCATTGAACATACCTACGGAAGTTGGGTCAAACTTTAAGCACACTATCTATTTGCTACACATTGTCCCTAGTTTCTATATAATGTTTTGGCAAATCAGATTAAAACTACTTAAGGGCAATGCCCATTTGTACCTATCACCATAGAACAGACAGCTGGGTGTGACGAAATAACTCAGAAAGGAATCTGAAAGAAACAATCTTAGATTGACAAAATAACAACTGCTGACACTAAAGATGGCCTGTATGATTATAGAAATAGGAGGGAAAGTTTATAATATTAAACTAATGTAAGAATAATACAAAATCCATGAACACATATAGTAAAGTTATTATTATCAAATGTATCAGCAAACTCCAAAAGGCACATAGCATCTCATAGTTTGACATTAAATCAGTCTTTTGAAACTATTTATAATACTTTAAAGGATTTACATTCATGGGATACTTTATATTTCTGTTTTAAAAAGACATTTAAAATATATGTTGAAATGTGGTTCTGGAATTCAAATGGTTTTCTGCATTAGGTAGAAATGTCTTGTGGTAGCACATCTTCACTTCAGTAAGTTTCATATGCCTCTTAAGACATAGTAACAACTGAGATTCAATGTAAGAGTTTGTATAAAAAATGAAAAGGTTCAAAAATATTAAGAGATGGCATGTGGCTGAGCATCTGTAATTGCAGCTACTCAGCAGGCTGAGCAGGAGGAGCACAAATTCAAGGCCAGCCTGGTCATTAGGGAGATCTCATCTCAAAAAGTAAAAGGGGCTGGGGGTGCAGTTCAGTATGCATGGTAGGTAGGGAGTCTCATGGAGTAGTGTTTAGAAGATGACTCAATGTATTTATCTCTAGTATTGTTACCTATGCTCACCAGGCAAACTAATAATAGTTAAGATAATTTAATTATATAACTAATCTCTTTTTAATAAGAGACACTTCTTGAATAAAATTTGCTCTTCAATAATATTTAATTTTTCTTTTAAGGATTTTGGAAATTTCAAGAATCAACGTTGATCCTTCTTTCTACTTTGTCACTTATAATACACAGTGTCAAACAGGTAACATAAGTAGTGTGTTTAAAGTGAATACTGAGTCGGGCACGGTGGCTCAAGCCTGTAATCCCAGCACTTAGGGAGGCTGAGACAGGAGAATCGCGAGTTCAAAGCCAGCCTCAGCAATGGCGAGGCGCTAAGCAACTCAGTGAGACCCTGTCTCTACATAAAACACAAAATAGGGCTGGGGATGTGGCTCAGTGGTCCAGTGCCCCTGAATTCAATTTCCAGTACCAAAAAAATAAAAATTAAAAAAAAATAAAGTGAATACTGGGGTTCATTCTAGGAGTAAGTTTGTAATGCTCCTTTTTTTCTCTTTTCTGTGATTCCATTTTGTTTAACAGTATGTGAAACATGCTCTCCTCAAATGAGTCCTTTTAGATAGAAGCCCTAATTCTTTGGATTCAACTTTTATGTCACTGCTTCTGAAAAAGAAACAGGCAAACAAAACCAGACAAGCAACTAAAAAAAAAAGTGATTCTTATAATTATGTGTTGAACAATTCTGGAAAAGCACCCTTTGAGAAATAAGGACAACTGATCCCGGATCTTACTGTCTTGTACTTTGCCTTATATGAAGTATCCCACATTAGTCTCACTTGGTAGTGTCACCTCACACACTAATTGAACTTTTCCACCAAATGTCCCAAATGAATTTGTCTGCAAATGATGGCACCAATATCTAAAAATCAGTTAGATAAGAAATAGTTTTTTTTTAAACTTGTAAAAGACTAATGTCCAAATACACATACTTTTCATCACCCAACTTTCCTTTTACATTAATTTTAGTGGATAAAAATTATTCTTTAGAAAGCAGAACTGGGAAAGTAAGCACATTTTGTCACCCTGAAGTATGGACCTATGTTCCTTAGGAGTAAAATCAATTCAGTGTGCATTGTGATTTGGAGCCATGAGAAGGCACAATGCTGCAGGTGAATAATAACACACAAGAGTCAAATGCTGCCTGACTGGAAATGAAGAGCCCACTGTTAAACATTCATCAGCACAGAGCATGCCACTACAATAGTGCTCTATGTTTGCAACACACAGTATTTACTTAATGCCATATAAGAATCTTCAATTGAAATTTCATCTGATAATGGGCTTTAAAACACACTGAGGTGTCCCCTCATAACAAACAGCTGTGATTTTTCTCATCTAGAAATCCACATTTAATCTAGAGAGAAGCAATAACCTATTTTCATTTTTTAAGTTTAAAAGAAGGAATTTCACTCCAACATATCATCAGTTTGAACTAATTTCATTGAGAACAGATTCTACCAAGAGATTCTCCAAAAAGTCACATCCAACTACAACTTTAACATATTTATCACAGGTTTTTGTTAGTGAAAGAGACATTTCTTAAATACCTTTTACTAAAATATACTTAATATATCTCTCAGGATTTTCTACTTAAAACTAAATGGTTTCTGTTAAAATTTTGTGCAAATTGTGTCAACTCTAGTCATTTGTTGTTTAATTTTATTTATAATTTTAAACTCTAAAAATTATAGGGTTCATTGTTAATGAAAACAGGATATTATTTAACCTAGAAAGCTATATCTATCTTTGTCAATGCTAGTTTTATTTGCATGATTTCTGAAAAATCACATACAAATCAAAATCAAAAATAGAAGCAACAGTGTCTCACAATTTGATATTTATTGGGCATTCAAAATAATAGGATTTTTTGATATTAGGAAAATAAAAAAATTATAAATGTTCTTAGCTTGACTAAATACTATTTTATCAGCCAGATTTAAAGAAATTATTCTAAATATGAACACTGCTTGCATTATAAATATACTTCTTACCTGTGCTGCTGGATATATTGACATCAATACTGATATCAGATATTCCTCCTCCCTTCAGAGAGGCTACACATGTGTATGTCCCAAAATCCGTGAATTTTAAATCAATGATATCCAAGTTTGTTGTTCCAGGGGAGATGTCGGGATCAGTCTGTGTAATAACCATCCGCTCAGAACTTCTTAATGGGCGACCATTTTTAAACCAACTAAATGTCAACTCCTCAGAAGGAACAGCTTCTACTTGGCAAGATATTTTCACTTCTCGCCCAATCTGGATGTTGTCATCCTTGTGATAAGGATCTGGGGTGATCCAAAATCGTCCTTTTTTTAATGCTAAAACATAAAAATTCCATGAGGAGTTAGTGTTACTTTCATAACCGTAGGGATTATTAATTCATTTTAGGTAATTATCTCTGGACTGAAATAATGTAAAACAAAACAATATAAAATGTGCATAGGCTTCTTTAGGTTTCTAAGTATCGTGACTATAAATAAACCTGACTTAGGTAATCTAGTAATACACTACAACCATAAACCATTTAAAGACTCTAAACACTAGTTTTTATAAAATCAGATATTTTCCTGTGGTACAAAAGTAAACTTTAAGTCTATGCACAATTATACTTTAATATACAGTGCTACAATTATATTTTTGCAATTGAGTTTTGAACAAATCATGGACTTTATATGAAGACAGTATACTAAAGTTAAAAGTAATAACATGGATCATTTAGTCTAATACCTTTCCTATGCTATTTTTAATTATTCCATAATTTTCTAAACAACTCAAATATTGTACAACTGTCATATTAAAGAAATTTCTTCTAAGGTTGTATCTATATAATGACCAAAACTAGTTAAGAATTGAGTTAGTTCATCTTTATGAAGCATTCTCAGATATAGAAATAACCTGAACTAAAACAAATTTAAAAGAAAGAAAAACTGGAAAAAATTCAGAACATCTGCTATGAACTGGTTTATTCTGCTGTAATGGATGTTTCCAGTTAAAACTATTTGTTAGCTCTTTCATGTGGATGACCAAACGGACCTCTCTGGCAGATGGCTTGGCATACCTGCCATGTATAAATCCTAAAAGTAGTATTTTCTGGGTCTTAGGTCACTGCTGTGCTGACATAATGTATCAGTAGTAATAAGGCCTGAACTTTGAATGACATGGTGGGACTCAATATGGAATAGAGTTTGCTCCATTTTGTGACTGACTGTTTTATACCCACATTTTTCTTTTTTTTTCCCAACATCCTCTTTATTCCCCTTTACTTACACATCTGACACTATTCTTGTATGATGAAATATAGTATATGTAGTGAAACACAATTATCAGAATGAAATATTGATAATTCATTTTTACCATTAAAGCTACTACATAATGATACTGTGAAAACTGACATGAATTCAGTGGACCTGGAGACAACAGAGGCCTTCTAACTGCAATTTGGGACAACCTCTCCTGAATTTAAGCAGAGTTTCCTCAGTCTGAGAAAGGTCAAGGAATACCATAGAACTCTGTAGGCATGAGAAGAATGAACTGGAAATGAATACATTTTCAAGTCCCAAAAAAATGTTGCTTCTAAATTTCTTTATAACCTCACATAGTTTCCTGTTTTCTTATTTGTATCTTAGTATATGAGGAGAGATAAATAAATACCAAACACAACATCTCTATTATTTTTTCAAAGATATATTTATGGAAGTGCTTCTCAGGACGAGGCACTAGGTGAGGCCCTGGTCCATGAGATGAGAAACAAACAAAACCAGGAAAAACCATGGTCCGTGAGTATTGTAATTTGTATACTCTCCATTTATTTACCAAACCCTTGTGGTGCATGTAGAGAAACTTAAGAAATGTTTTAAATGCTTAAAGAAGTCTGAATCACAGAAAAGAACACCCAAAATTATTGTTTAGAAAATGTACTAAGCATCAGTCTTAATGAAAATACCATAATATGAATACTTTAATACTGTTATTACATTTTTCCATAATAAAAATTCAACTTTTGAATCTATTTATCCCTAAGAAGTTTACTATAAAACAAAATTAGGATAAATTGCAGTTTTCTATTACTTAGAGTCAGATATTTTCATAGGCACTAAAGTCTGACTTCACAATGTATCCAGAAAGGTAAATGTGATAAAAACATTCATAATAAATAATATTGTGCACATATAATTCAATGTAATTGCAGTTTTAAAGTACGTAAGAGCATAGAATGTCCTTTAAAAAAAAACTAAAATAATTTTATATCAAGAGCATTTACTTTTGTCATCACCATAATACTTGCATGAGAGTTACTTTTTCACGAATATCCGTTATCCTGGTTCTAAAGAGGAAAGATAAACCGAAACAGAATTTTTAAAAAGTTTTTGAATTTTACATATTATCTTACTAGTAACCTCATAGTAATATTAGGGTACATATCAGGGTACTTGGAATAATTACATTCCAAAGTTGTATGTTGGTTGCAGTATACAAACACACATCAGAAGGCTTGAATGCTCAGCCTCAGCAATGGTGAGGTGCTAAGCAACTCAGTGAGACCTTGTCTCTACATAAAACACAGAATAAGAAGAAGAAGGCTTGAATGCTTATGTGATTATCATTTACTTACTATGCAGTCATTATTTTCTAGTTCTATGTTGTGTATAGTGAATATATTAAAGTCATACTGACACTGAAAGAATTATAAACCAATCAACCAAATTAGATTTATACTACTGAACAACTCAACTACTGATAAAAAAAGTGAAATGAATATATATCCATGGCAAATATTACATATTCTTTTAATATGTAAAAACAATTCCTGGAAAACAATTCATAAGATGCAATGTTTAAGAAAAGATATTGTTATAGTTTAGATATGAGTTTAGTTTTGTCTCCATAAAGCTCATGTGTGAGACAATGCAAGAAAATTTAGAAGGGAAATGATTGTTTGGGTAAGTCTTAATCAGTGCATTAATCCACTTACATGAATTAACTGGATGATAGCTGTAGGCAGGTAGGGTGTGACAGGAGGAATTGGGTCACTGGGGGTGCCTTTGGGGTATATATTTTGTTCTTTGTGAGCACAGTGTTCTCTCCTTCTCTCTCTACCCACCCACCCCCCACTTCCTGGTGTCATGTCCTGAGTTGCTTTCCTCTGCCATGTTCTTCTGCCAAGATTTTCTTCTTCATCTCTGTACCAGAGTAATTAAGTTGGCCAACTATATACTGAGACCTCTGAAACTGTGAAACCCAAATAAACTTTTCCACCTCTAAAATTGTTCTTGTCGGGTCTTTTGGTTGCAGCAATGAAAAAGCTGACTAATACATTATAAACCTATAGTCAATAGATAAGAATAAAAGTGATATAGAATTAAAGTGAGAGAAAGAAATATAATCTAGTATACTTTAACAAATGAACTGAAAGAAAATTTATTGATAAACATATTTGATCTCTGTATTAGACAATTCTAAGATTTAGCATAAGCCAATCATACCAGTTTTCCTACTGACACTGATTCTCCAGAGAAAAGGAGAGACAAGTCAGTCTGCTAACTGAGCTCAAGTTAATGAATATCAGAACAAGGGGTTTAAGTAATTTGACTAGAGAGCCATCTTTCTATGTTGGTTTTTATTATTCCTATAACAACATAACTGGTTATGCACACAGAACAGAAATGATGTAAGAAAAATAAATTTTCTGTGTGTGGAGTAACATCTATAGAAATAGAGGACAGTGAAATTTATTTTGTTTTATCACTGATTTTACTCAGAAAACTAAGAAGATAACTCTGCAATCTAGGCATTGGTACATGAGAACTTGCAACCTACTCTAGTTTTTCATTTCTATGCTATGTGATCTGAGATGAACTATCTAATTCTTATGGGTCAAGTGTGTCCTTTACAAAAATAGGAGGTGATAGTATTTGTCGGGGTTCTGTGCTGGGGGTATAGGCTTCCAAAAGCAGTCAGTATATTCTTCCTTGCATAAATATAAGTCAACGTCCAAGGCAGACTTGAGATCTACCTGCCATTTCTAAGAATCAAATCCCTGATTTCACTATCAGAGGTGGTCCTACAAAACCGGCGTGGGCTTGACCTATTGCTCTTAACAACAGGGGGGCCTTTGTGCAGCACTAGGGGAAGAATGTTGCTTTTACGCTGACCATACTGGGGTCATTAGAGACTCCATGGCTAAACTAAGGGAAGGGCTTACCAAAAGAAAACGGGAAAGAAAATTACAAGAGATTCGGTATGAAGCCTGGTTTAATCAGTCCCCCTGGCTAACCACCCTAATCTCTGCTGTAGCTGGACCCTTGGTTCTCTTGTTACTAATCCTGACCTGTGGTCCTATTATTATAAATAAGTTGGTGGCCTTTGTCAAAGATGGAGTCAGAACCATAAAACTAATGGTCGCAGAGTGCCAATACCAGGTGATGATGGCCAGTCCTCACTATGAGGAACTGTCTCAGGAAGAAGAGGACCCCTCCACAGGGCGTTCCAGCCAGATGACCTTTAAGCAAGTGAGACCCGAAGTGCTAGTGTGGTAGTCAATTATGGGTAAGATCCCCTGAAAGATGGGGACAACCTAAGACAGGCACACACTCGAGTACGGCTCACTCTGCTTATTATTAAAACAAAAAGGGGAAAATATAGGGGGCTTTGTAGGGGAGGCTTGCCACAAGATGGCACCGAGAAGCCAGCCCAAGGCATATCATGCCACCCCAAGAGAGCCACATCACCTCACGCCTATTGGCTGACCTCTATTTCCGTGCTCGTGGACAATGCATGATCCTTAACCTAAATGCCTCTATACTGCTACACGTGGACAGCCCACTTCCACATCTGTACTTTAGAAATGAAACACCATTGGATCCCCTCCCCTATATAAGCTTGTAACTTCCCTTGAATAAACAGTTCCTGCTAGAGACAGAACTCTTAGGCTCATGAGTGGTGATTTTGGGCAGGATGGCTTTACCTTTCTCAGCTCATCTTTGTTGGGGGCTGCTACTGGGGACTCCTCTTTCCAACTGGTTGGGGAAGCCAATACCCCCAGCACAGAACCCTGACAGTATTAGGCCTCCTCAGAGACCCACTATGAGAAATAGCTTATTAACAATTGTGTTTCAGCTTTGAAAATATAAAGTGTTTAATGTAGTTAATCAGCTGGGAAGCAGGTTCCTTCGTTTATAATTAAACACTCTCTTTTTTAGTGAACAATTTATAGTAGTTCATGCAATGTTAATTTACAGTCACTTTCTGCTACCAGTTAAGATTTCAAACTCTTTAAATCAATTTGTGATTAGCGCTAGAGTATAACAGGGGTCCAATAGACTCAAAGAGACTATAGAACTAAAGACATTCTTTAGAAAAAGGAGAAATCCCTTTCCCCAAATGTAATTTCTTAGCTTGAATATTGAAAATCCCCTAACAACAGCCTGAGAGAACATTAGATTTGGTTTAATGTATCATAAATTGTGATGGATGAACCTCAAAATGTACTTGTTTAGTCTGGCAATGCATGCGAAAGACTGGCATGAAACTAAGCCTCTGTTCTGTATAATCAGGTTGGAAACATTGCAATATAGCCATAGCCCCCCTTTTTAATATTGTGAGAACTGAATGCAGACTTGGCTCACGTCCATTTTTGACAGGTTACTTGTGAGAACATTCTAAATGCACTTACTGAGGTCTCCGTACTTTGAGATATATAAAGCTGCTCTGTGAATAGAATTAAACCTATATGGAAAGCAGAGGCTATTCACTTCAAAACTCTTAGTAGAGTTTGCTGCTGATGTTTCCCTAAACTAAGAAGTAGATTTGTGCCTATGAATGTTGATGGCTCTAAGGAAGACTTACATTATTTAAAACTAGATTTGCTTTGTGAGCTTAGGCTAGAGAGAGGCAGCACAGGCATTGGAGAAGGCTGGACTTGTGGTTTCCACAAGGAGGAGGTGGTGATTATGTGTCAATTGTAGCTGTAGACTTAAAATTATAAAATACATTATTTTTTGTTAAACTACTCCATAAACAATACATAGTAGTCAATAGTAAAATAAAAATTTTAAATAGAACAAAAAAATGAAAAAGATTTTTTAAATTTTAATGAGAAAGCATATCTTTGGAAATATGATATATCAGGTGTCAGTTTTTGGACATTGGCTAAGAATCTGTTTTAGAAGAAAAGTAAGTGTCTGTCTGTCTGTCTGTATCTCTCTCTCTCTCAAAGGGTTAGGGATTTAACCCAGGGCTTTACATATGCTAGGCAGGTGCTCTACCACTGAGCTATATCCCCAGACTTCAAATATATCATGTTTTATAATCTCAGAAACATTCTGGAAATATGAAAAACTTACAAACTGTTGCTAAGAGGAATGGATCTAGAAATCATTATCAGTGTAATCAAATAAGTACAAATCGATTTCCTGTTCAATTATCCTCAGATAAAAAGAATAAAAATATTTGAGTGATAAATGAAGTGTTTCCCAGTACCACCAGATGCCAACTGAATAAACAGTTTGAAACAGACTATATCAGCAAAGCAACTTAGAAGATAGTAATCACAAGTATACAGCATCTGTCTCATCATGATTAGGTACTTATCTCCTTAAAGTGGACTTAAGAGGTTGGGGAGTGGTGCCACATTTTACTCTTCTTTATGGTCCCCAAATCCTAAATATGCTTCTTGCTATAATTTATACTCAATAATTTTCATTTAATTAATATTTACATTTCAAAGTATTAACTTTACAAATGCCAATTATTTCCAATTAGTCTGATATGTCCATTTGTCTTTGATTTTGCTTCACAGTCTTATGTGCTGAGATGCACTGAGGGAATGGGATAGGAAAAGAGAACAGATATGATGTCCTGTAGAATTTAGAGGCTTTCTTGTGGGAGGAGAATGATACATTTGAACAACCAGTATCAATACAGAGACATACGTTAGAATGCAGACTCTACAGAATACAGGGGGTCTCACAGCAGCGCAGTGGCTAATGTTATGGGTTAGAGGCACTGCCTATCAAACATCCTATTTTGTAAATGAGACTGCATTTCAGGCCAAATGGCTTCTTTATATGCTTCAGGGCTCAGTTGATAATCATTTCTGACAAAAGATGGAAGAAGCAGGGAAAAGTTAGCATCTAAGCACATGTTAAGCATCCAAAAAGTATTTGCCAAAATCTATCAGAAAAAGGTTAATAAGGGTGCTCTTAAAGCAGAACAGATAAAGTCTGGGATTTGACTATATGAGTAAAATATTGTTTTGTGCAGAACTTTTCAGAGCACTGAATGTGAGAACATACACACTTCCATATTTCTAAAGGGGACACTTGTATTTACTACAGAACCCTTTATCTGTGAAACTTACTGAACTAAGGGAATCTATCAACTGAAAAGTATCAATAAAAAGACTTTAAAGTTGGGCTCTATTATTGTTGATTTAGGCATTTTCATTTAAAAGCACCACAGAATAATAAAAACTCCAGTAGAAATAAAATTCACAATTAAAAAAAGCCAATTGGAAGGCGAAAAATCTTGATTTTTTAAGTTAAGAAGTATCCAAAGGTACACTGAAGTTAAACATATTTCATACCTAACTAATAAGGCCATCTGCACTGAAGGCAGTATGCCTGTTCCTTCCCAACCTACCAGCAATGTTTTCAACAAATTAATTTATCAGTTTATTTCTATTTTTGAAATGGATATTTTGAAATATACAAACAGTATTGAGAAGGAATTAAATGTGTTAGCTGATGTATAACTTGAAATATTACTTTCATCTGTTTAGATAATTGATCTCAATTTCTTGAGGAAATAATCTATTTACACCATATGTTTTAAAAAGTATACAGTATCATTATAAAAAATATAAACATGTTAAAGATTCTAACAGATGGGCAAGAGTAGGAAATATTTTTGTGTGTGTGTTGTTCTTGTATAAAATTAGCTACTCTTATATTAACTTACTTCCCTTTGACATTCCAATGGCCTATCTATGGCCTGAATGGAAGCTCATTAACAAAGCAAGAAAAACATCAACAAAAACACTTTACCCCCTTTCCTAGAAGTGCTTTAATATATATAGCACCTCCAATAATTTCAATGCAGAAATAGATACTGAAAAGAAGTTGGGTTTGTATTTAATTATAAAGCAGGAATTTATTTTGTGAATTCATTGAATGCTAATTACTGCAGTTAATCATTCAAACTGTTTAAACAAAGCCTGGTTGAATTTTAATGATCTTTTGTCTTTAATAGAACAACCATAGGTAAGTATTATGGGTAGGAATTTAAGAAAAAGGACATTGTTGGTGGTTGTAAATTATGCTTTTTGGGGAGTAAGTCCTTCCTTGAAGGGAAAAAGAAGTTGTTTAAAATAATAATAGTACTATCATCATTATTTTGCCATTCCTACCATTTCACCCTGATCTTAAGAGAAAACATACATTGCTCATGAATTACCAAAAGGTTCACTTAAATGCCATAAATAAAATGAATATTTCACAGTATGGCTACCATCATAGTCTGATGTCTTAGCACCAGTTATTTGATTAGGAGACTACTAATCAGCACAATTTTCAGGCCCCATGATATTCAAAACTAATGAGCAGTCTGAGTTCATATTCCTATCAAACTAAAAATACCCCATGACTATCAGAAATGAGAATGTTTCCAGGGTAAATTATATTATAATCTTATTAGTTGTCAAAGATTTGGGGGTTAGCAGCAGCTATTAAATAAACTGCAGCTTAGAAAGACTGGTGCTAAATATAATTCCTTTGAAATATTTTTAAAAATAGTATATCCTTAACATTTATGGAATTGATCATGTAGCATTGGAAAGTAGCTGAAAATAATGAGACTAACTCGAACTAAAAATCCTTCATTAGATAAATACAAATTGATTTTCTGTTCATTTGTCCTCAGCTGGACAGAATAAAATATTTGTGTGAGAGATAAATTCTTGCTTTCCTCCCTGTCTCAAGAGCTGTAGACTTTCTCTTTCCTAAATGATTCTTTCCATCTGCCAACCTCTCTCACCATATCCTGATGCCCTACTTTCTTTCAGTTATCCATTTCTTTTGAAATTTCAGTATTTTGTCTTCCATATGCCATTCCCTCAGAGTGAAACATGTTTAGGTGACCCTTGAACTTAAAATATTTCTCTTTACTCTGGTAACTCTCATAATACCTGGGGCACACTTTTGGATAACAGGGTGAAATGCCAGCTGGCTCCCCTGGTATGTCAGCCCTGCCTTGCTTGCATACTGTGTATGATGCCACTCTGGCAGCAAGGGCTTACATGTTTGCAAAGATCTCTTGACCAATTAACCCAATGATATTTTCTAGTTTTTCTACTTCTTGTGCATTTTTTATATCATTTACATTTTGTACTTCACATCACTTTACATTATTGGTTATATCCTCTTTGAAAATCTCTTATACTTATTTCTATGACTAATAAGACATAAAATATTATTTCATAAAATAAATGCATGTATTTTTCTCCTTTGCATCACAATTATCCTGGCATTCTTCTTATCTCATTCAAGTTCTCAAACAGCAATTGAAAAGTCAGGCCTGTAGAAAACATAGGATTTGTCTACATTAATTTGACATAATTGCAGACTACTGGATTTTTCATTAACTTACTACCTTCCATTTTGCTACCTAGGGTTGAGGAACATGAAATTGTTTTGTTTCTTGAGAATAAAAATGTAACATCATATCAATGCACATTTCGATTTAAAGGAAAACTGTGTATATATCATTTAAATATATCCTTTCATTTAACATTAAAGAGCAATGAAAATAATCCAGGTGTATTAAATGACCAAATGCAAAACATCTGTAGTCACTAGAATTTATTTAAACTATCTTATCCCAGTTGGTGAGAAGAGGAAGAGTTAGTACCATTCAGAGACCATCTACACAGTCCCCTCAGCTTCACTAATGCTAGACAGCTTCCTTTCTGACCACAAGACCTGTACCTTCCTCTTCTTAGAGCATTACTTTAGAGAACTTGAAAATTTAGAGAAACTGTGCATTTATTTTCTGTTTCTTTAAGATATAAGTCATCTACAAATCAGAAATATCTTTCCTAAGGACCTAGGAGCCATCTCTGAAATGTATTCATCCAGGTCTAAGTTAATGCCTCTGTCTCCCCATCTTTGTGGTGAGTAGGAGCCTAACTTTGAAAGTGAAAAGAGACAATAAGACAGATGGCTTAATCAAACTGAGCAATATCCCCCTCCACTTTTCCATTAGTTCCTCTACCCATTTAAAAATCCTTTGTTTTTATTTCACTGATTTGAGTTCAGTCGCTCTCCTCAGTTGTAACTGTGTTGGACAGTTTCTCCTGCCATTTTAAACAAGCCTAATTGTTTAAAGTCCAGTGTAATTTTGTTTTTACACTATGAAATTTAGTATTCTGTATTACTGAAATAGATGGAAAGTAAGACCAGTCTAGGAATTCAGTGAGACTAAGTTTCAAATACTAATGAAACCCTTGTGGTTGCAACACACACACACACACACACACACACACACACACACATTGCTTGCAGATGAAATGTCACATTAGTACAAGAGCATTTGAGAATCAAAGAGGTTAATTTAATCTCTTTCTAAAGCTTTGCTTCTCTAAAGTAATAAACTCTATTTAATTTTTAATGTTCCATTGGTGTAGAGCTTCTGATAATAAACCACGGGACAAAGACCCAGATTCCTTGGTTAACAACAAATGGAAGGACTACTAAAATGAAGTGTAAAGAAACTCAAAAATAAAATAAACTTAATATTTAATATGCATGCTATAAAGAGAAATAGGTAACATTTTCTTTTTCAAAGTATAACCTTCTTGTTCTGATTCATTATATCATATTTTAGAAATAAATACAGCTTTTTACATTTTTTAATAAGAAAATTATGACAAATATGGAAAAGTAAAAATTATGGTGGTATTATAGACTTTACAAATAAGAGAAACACTAATTTAATAATCAACAGTATCTGAGTTTAAAACATCCAACTTATCAAAAAACAATCAAATAACAGTCTTCCTGATTGAGTCATCTGAGTGGAAATTATCTTCTAGACCTGCATAAAGAAGATGCAGTAAGAGCATTTTTAACCATATCCTCATGGTTAAAAATGAAATTCATGGGACTAATCACCAGCTATCCTTCAATAAGAGCTAATTACAATAATTTCAAAGGACCAAAGGAGTATGGTCCAGGTACAAAGTTATTTAGGCTTCATTAATTCAAGGATAAATCCAATGATAGTGTCTTGGTAAGTAGAGTAGAAGTGCATACAAGTTTATATTCTATAGATATGATGCAGAAAGGATGTTGTTGATGTAGTTTTGGTGGCATCTAGGAAGAGGCATGTTAGAAATATTATATGTTGAGGGACATGTGCAAATATGTGCATTAAGAGTTAACTAACAGAAGACAAAATTCATAACATGTAAAGAGGAAAAACAAACAAACAAACAAAACCAAAAACCTAGGACCCAGACTCTGGAAAGAGGTAGATAGAGGGATGCATTGTACACAAGACAGGGAAGTCCATATGGTACCTAAATCAAATAGAAATACAACTTCAAAATGTAAAAACTATGAAAAAGAAGGTAAAGAAAAAGAATGTTTTCAAAAATGCCCCCATGTTAAGTCAACTTTTATATTACTTAGTGAGTTGTTGAATATGTCAATGTGATGGTAAGACACATCTACCAGACTAGACTAAATAACTTTTGTGTTGGAAGAGTTGATCTGAACTCATTCTTAGACAGAATGATTAGATATCAAAGTCAATAACCCATTAGAGTTATTCTTACTTTTGTATGTTGAAACTATGACATCTATAGTTTGGAGCAGTGGTTCTCTATGTGTGGCCCTTTGTCCAGAAACATCACTTGAGAACTTGTTAAAAATGCAAGTTCTTGAGTGCTTCCCCAAAACAAACCCTCTGCCTATCAGCAAGTGTTCTGAGGGATTTTGATGTACTGTCACATTGGCAAACTTCTGCCTTAGGAAACAGTTATGCTGCTATCCTTTAGAAACTTAGGACCAGAAACAGTGAGACAGGACATCAGTTCACCTGGAAGAATTATCAGGTTATTAAGGCACACAATAAAAAGTGGCCATACCATATGATTTTATTCTATATGGCCCTCAAAGATCTCTTTATCCTGATTATGGCACTTATAATATAACCTCCCATAATTATCAGTAAGAAGATGGTCTCAATTGATCTCACAAAGATTGACATGTAATCCTTACTTTCTATCTAGCCAAAACCAAAGGAAAGTTTCACAGAATTATTTATTATTTCCAAATTTACTCACCAAATAATAAGAAGGTTGAGGGGTCAATATTAATTACATAAAGGTCACTCTTCTTTAAGAAATTCTAACTCTCAGATATTAACAATGTAAGCACCTTCATTAGGGAGTATCTAAGTATAATTAGCATTCTCGTAATTTGAATTAATACCCCTCAGTGTTACTGAGTGCCAGTGGTTTCTTATTGAATCAGTATAGATAACAGTGCAAAGCAAATATTCCCAAACTAGAGTGCCTCATTGTAATATGATTTAATCATTGGTCACATGACTAAGAGCTAGAAAGCAAAGCAAAAACTAATAATACAGAAAGCTGTTCCTCAACTTCTTTATTTCCTAGAGTTATTTTTCATTTACCCACTTTACCTCTCTTACCATCAAAAAATTAACATATAAGCCTCTCACTTATTTTTAACCTCTTTGCAATGGCTTTGATTCCCAGCAGTGACGGGACTTGTAATGATTGCCAATGAGGATATGTTCCAAGGAGCTCAGGTCAACTTTTCCGATCCATTCGTCATGTACGATTTATCCTGACCTTTTGTTTCTAGCTCCCAGGCTGATTCTATTTCTACTTCCTTTGACCCGAATCTGGCTCCTCTGTCTCCTCTCTGCCTACTTTCACAATTTGCTTTTATATCCATAGTTTCTGTCTCAGTACAGATGCCACTTTAGTAAAACCCTCTGGTCCTAAACCTCTGAGTTACCGTTGCTTATTTCCCGTCACTTGCTAGGTCTTTATTTGATGTAGGACTTCAGAGCTCATGTACCACACTTAAAAGTCTTGCTATAACCACTTTTCCCCTTTCTCTCTCTCTAATCTATTTCACCTTCTTCCACATGATCTACTTCTTCCCTTTTGTCTTTACTACTTGCCATCTCTCAGAATTTGCCATTTCTGTTGCATCCATCTGCTTTGGCGTCTTCTCCACAATGTGTACTCAAGTCCAATCCGAATTCACAGACCCAGATCCATTCATTCTAATTGTCATAATTAAAAAATATCCCACTGTTCTGTCAGACCACCCTCTTCCATTTGTTTTTGAAAGTATTTTAATTGTTTTTAAAAATATTTTGTATTATCTGGACTCTCAAACTTCCTGAAAACAGAAGTTCTTCATATTAGTGTCTTCCTAAGCATACTCTATTCCAGCTGGTAGAAATCATAACACCTAGGTTGGTGATAAGGAAGAGCAAATAGGACAAAGAAAGGGAAAAGGTTTTTCAAACATAGGGACCTGTCTAAAGCTACTTCCAAGTAGCCAGTATATTGATTATTATCACCAATCATTAACTTGAACAAATTTAATCAACATCGTCAATTATTAGAAAACTGATAAAACTTACATATGGGCTATAGATGAAATAATATTGTATCATGGTAAAATTTCCAAATTTTAATAGATGCACTGAAGTTATGTGGGAAATGTTTACTGAAATATTTTGTGTAAAGTGGTACAATATCTCCAAACTGCTATCAAGTGGTTCTATTAAAAAAACACATACATATTTTGAGAAAATTTTTCCTAAAAGAAATCAGTTATTTGATGAATTAGTGAAAAAAAAATCAATAGGTGTGTTTCTATTTATACTCACGAATATAAAATTTCTAACCCCCAGTGATAACATTGAGTTTGTGTTGCTATCTCTGGATTATTATCTTTATATTAAGCTAAATTGAAATTCTATGATCCTTTGAAATTATCAACAATGAAAAATTATCAAATATTGACATAAAATACAAAACAATGATAACAACAAAACAGCCAATAAAACCAGGCTGAGAAACTGACTTTTACTAAATAAAATTTTGTCAAACACAAAGATTAATCCTGCACGCAGAATGGAGGTCAATTAGTAATAGAGAATGATGCATCTTCGATGCCATTTGTAGACTACTCCACAAAATATTATAGAATCATGTTATAGAGTACTTTGTTTTAGTTAAACTAAAACACAAGTTCTGCCATTCTGTAAAAACTCACAACATAGGAAATAAATAAAAACATATAGTGTTCTAAATAATAATTCTCTAGATGTCATGAAAAAATTAAAATTAAAATGTGGAGCCAACTAATATATAGTATATAAAATATTCTTCATTGAAACTATATATATTACCATAGTTTTTTGTGATTTAAAATATAAAGGATTTTTTTACTATATTTCCTACACCTATGTTGCCACGAATAACTCTGTGAAAACTGAGGCCAAATGAAAACACATAAATGGAGCGGTAAAAATTATAGTCCCATGATTTATCATATTTTATTAAGGTAAGACATATATCAACATATATGTATATATGATATGTGTGTATATATTGTGTTGAGAACTATTTTAAACATCTTTAATTACTCTGATTCTTCCTTTATACTTCCTATTTATAAATATATTCTAATCAAATAAATATATATTTGAGGTCATGTTATATAAACCAGGTACATTTATTTTGGGACTACATGATACTTAAGAACAAACAATGAGAGCTTTTTAAAGCTACTGTTTCAAAGATTATCTCAAAATTAATTCTCCTGAGTTTATTCTGTTGACCTGGGTAATGAAGCAATACATTACCTTTATATGTTTTGTTTCATTGTTATTATTCATGATTATAAAAGAGAGCATTAATTGGAATTTAGCTTACTTAAATTTTTTGTTTAATTTTGATTTTTGGAGATGGGTCTCTCCATGCTGCCCAAGCTAGACTTGAACTTAGAATCCTCATGATTCAGGCCCCTGAACTGCTGGGATCATAGTGAGAGCAGCCATGCCCAGTGAAAATATTTTCTTAACTGAACATTCTACATAATTTTACCCACTGACTTTTTTTACAGATAAATATTCTTCATTTAATATTACTTCGCAACAAAATTACAACTTACTTAGTTGGAAAATATTATGTACTTATAAAAGTCTCTCTATGAAATTGAAAACACATCACTTTAAAACTGTAACTTTAAAAGATTAAACATTCTCAAGTACTACTCTACTGAACTGCACAGCTAGGTACTGGATACCTTCTAATTGTGACTAAAATGCCTCCCCTGTCCCAACTAAATAGCATACATTTTTTTTAGTAGATATCAGCTGCTTTTTGGTTTCTCCAACTTTTTTTGTTGGTAACTTACCAGCTCTTATTTCTCACTATCATTGTCAGCTTAAAGCAACTACTTTACTCCCTTCCTAACTGGTTATACTTCTGTTTTATGAAAGTTGTACACAAACTCTATCATATATAGCTGTATTCCTTTTGGTGGTTATATTTTTGCAATTCTTGATTTTCTTTTGTTGCATTTTATTCTCAGTGGTTTTTCCTTTGAGCTTTTTATGAGAGTTCTGTATTTGTGTGGTGTTACTTTGTACTCTCAATAATAGGACAGCATAAATTAGTAGCTGTAGTTCATTAACTTACACCTTGCCATATTCTAAGACATATTTAATAGGCTTTCAATATTTATTGTTAACATGTGGCATCTTACAGTAAAAATAATTAAAGAAGCACTGATAATATCAAGTTAGGAAAATAAGACAAAGGCAGAAATGATCTTGTTTGATACAAAAAATAAGCAAAATAAATTTCTATGTATTTATTTGATAGAAGTAAGTTAGAAATTTCACACTAAGTATTTTAGTAGCCAAAATAATAAGGGCAACATGATGGGGTTATGAAATTGATGGTACCTGCATATTACCAACAATGCAGATGTACAAGAGAATATCTGTGGTACTCACAAAAATACTGCAGTGTGGAGCAATGAACAATATATCTGAATGCTTTCTACCAAAAGCAAAACGCACAGGGAACAATTTTGGAGGACTGTATATTATAAATTTGCTCAGCCAGGCGTGGTGGCACACATCTGCAATCCCAGCAGCTCAGGAGGCTGAGACAGGAGGATCGAGTTCGAAGCCAGCCTCAGCAAAAGGTAGGTGCTTAGCACTCAGAGTGACCCTTTCTGTAAATAAAATACAAAATAGGGCTGGGGATGTGGCTCAGTGCCCCTGAGTTCAATCCCTGGCACACATACCCCCAATTTTTTTTGCTCAGTTCAGACTAAAACATCAAGGTAAAATGAATTCAGCAAAGGGGAGAATGAGGCAATATGACATGACAGGGTAAGTTAGGATATGTCAATTTAGGGACAGATTTTAGCACATTGAATTTTGTGGCTCTTAATTAAAAGTAAACATCAGATTACAGTGCCTGTCACATGCCCTAGTGATTTCAACTATGATACATAAGGGCAGAATCTGAGGATCTTTACTTTCACTGTGCAACATAGATTGTGATTTGAGCTTCAGGCAGAGAACTGCTGACCTAGAGGAACAGTTGAAAACATCACACATGCTCTCTTCCATATGCTCAGTATTTTTAATTAAGGCTGTGAAAGATAATGAGAAGCGATGACTAAATCTTCTTCCTGATGGGTAACTTCAGGACAACTACTCTAAAAAGTACAGAAGGTCAAGTTAAGTCAGCCTCCCATAAAAACAATGGAGCTTAAATCTCACTACTAAGTTGAAGTTACCCTGAATTTGTTCAGAGTTTTGGTAAACAACGACTTCTTAGAAAGAAAAAATTAAAAAATAAAAATAATCCAAGCAGGACGCAGTGGCACACGCCTGTAATCCCAGCACTCTCAGAGGCTGAGACAGGAGAATCACGAGTTCAAAGCCAGCCTGAACAAAGACAAGGTGCTAAGCAACTCAGTGAGATCTTGTCTCTAAATAAAACACAAAATAGGGCTGGGGATGTGGCTCAGTGGTTGAGTGCCTCTGAGTTCAATCCCTGGTACAAAAATAAATAAGTAAATAAATAAAATCCATATCAACATTTTAAAATATAAATCCAATTTAGATGTTAGGATGGCACAATCCACACTTATGTACCTTTTATTCTTCAAAAAATTCTTTTGTAAATCAAGATAATGTTACATGACTTCATGCACACGTTTTGCCCTAGGGAAATAAATCATTTCAAAAGAAACTTTGGGGGAAAAAATGATGTCTATTCAGTACAGCAAATGTGACATTTCCATTCCTACATTTTCATCTATTGATAGCCATTTTCATGGATTAATTTAATAGTCTTTGCTACAAAAATTTAGGACATACTTCTCTAGACAGCCCCTGTTATTTGATCAGCATTTGGCATGCTTAGAGAAACTCCTTCAAACTCAATCCTCCTAACTGAAATTGTATATTCTGTGACCAACACCTCTCCAGCCACCCCTTCCCCAGTCCCTTGTGACTACCATTCTATTCTGTATGTCAATGGATTCAACTTTTTAGATTCAAAATATAAGAAAAAAGGGAGGGAAGGAAGATCTCTTTGAACTTCAGCAGTTATGTAATCTTCACTTGACAAAACCTTCCTTAATGAAGTACCTTCTGTAATTTCTAGAGTGTTTGGATGATATTTTTAGCCATTAAAGAAGGCACCAATTAGGATAATAAATGATTGAAATATTATAAGGATAATGTACAATTTTTTGTACAATTTCACTAACAGATCCAAAAAAGCACAAACTACTAACTGCTCCAAAAAAACCCAAGCCATACATTTAATTGTGTCATGGTGCTAATGTTTGTGTTTCCTGAATTGAGAACTAAAATATTGATGAAATTTAATTAGTTTCATTACTTGAACATTTTGGATGTCAGAGTTGCAAGGAATGATGTTTATTCAGCACAATCTCATTCTGAATATTATTTGATGTAGAAGTTGGCAGAAAATAATATTGAAATACAGGCAAATCAAATATAAAAAACATAGTTTCTGTTAGTATGATTTTAAATTTAGTGATAAGAAAGTCAAATCATTTATCTCTTTGTATGCTATTTAACTATAGAATAACATTTATTACATTCAAATTTTAGTACCAATTCTGATAAGAAGTGCTTTTAGGCAAAAGATGAATGTTGCCAAATGTACTATGTTATCTAGATCAGCTGTTGTTTTGCTCCTAATTTCTCTTTGCAGACCACCTGGAATTCAATCAAATAGAATGAGGGAACTATGGAAGTATAGGTTAACAGATTGTCTGGTTCAATTAAACCCACACATATAGAATGTCAGCTACATAATCCAGGCATTAAAAAGTCCCTGTCATTTACAGATAGGGAAGAAAAACAAACTTACATATCATAGAGACTAAGGACAGCACAGATATATTTATATTGTACTTAAGTTTAATTCAATGATTTGTGGTTGAAAAGATGTTTGTTCAATTTACACATATAGTCAACAGTTTATAAAAGGA
The DNA here is from genome assembly GCA_004024805.1 of Geosciurus inauris. Lineage (NCBI taxonomy): Eukaryota > Metazoa > Chordata > Mammalia > Rodentia > Sciuridae > Geosciurus > Geosciurus inauris. The sequence goes on along the minus strand of PVHX01000416.1, from coordinate 78,102 downwards.
TACCAAATCATGTTAATTTTCCCCCACAGAGGCTTTGGAAGGGTATTATGTCAATGAGGCAATGTAATTTTTGACTATCAATTTTAAAATTACTTTTCTACAAAATAAATATTGAGAGAGAAGTTATTTTCATGTCATTTACTATTTTTGCAAAACCTCATTGAATACATATTATTGCAATTTGCTAGGTTTTTCTTTTTAAGAAACAGAATGAAAATACATTAATCTAAAAAGTAGGTAATTGACTCCATTTTAAATAGGCAATCAACAATCATGTTGTAACTACATTATAATAAATGTAGTAATCAATATCCTGGTTAAATTCAATCATTCAAGTGAAAATCGAGTCACCAATCATTGCCATGATTTAATGATAATGAAAGGTTAGTTTGGGGTTGAAAGTGTAGCTCAGTGATAGAGCACTTGCCTAGCATGTGTGAGGCCCTGGTATTGATCCCCAGCACCACAAAGAAAAGGAAAGAAAGATTAGTTTCTAGTTATCTTGTGCTTGTTATTAATGAATGCTAAGGACATGGCTATTTGAAATGCTTTGGTCTTTGTTGCTCCTCAGTGCTGTATGTATCCTCTTTTTTTATGTCCTTATCTTTTCTTCCAGAATCTATTACCATCCTCCTTTCAAAGCTGCACCTGAGCCTGTCCATCAGGGTCTCAGCAAAAGCTAGGCTCCTACCTCAGTGAGAAAAATAAATAGCATCAGGTATAAATGTCTGAAGTACATTCCCTACCAATCAGATTTCATCAATAGCCTCAACCCTTTCTTCTCTTTACCTTTCTGACTCAGAATGATCCCTTTTTTTCTTTGCTGCTTTTGTACTGGGGCTTAGACTTAGCCTGCTCCAGCACTTCCTCCACTCATTTCTCTCTCAGGTGTTTCATCTCCATCTTGCCACTGATAGACTACCTCAAGCTTTTGCAAGTGCTCATCTTAAAAACAGTCTTTCCCCCATTCCTACATTTCTCTTCTTCATTGTCAATGTCTTCATCTTCACAGTATTTCTCAAATGTCAGTTACTTCCATAATCTGCAGACACCAGACTTCTGATCCAACTCTCTCTTACATTACACTGAGGTGTCATTCTCAGATATGGACATTCGTACACTTTGACTCTCTGGCAATTTGTACCATTGCCATACATTGTTGTTGTTGTTGTTGTTGTTGTTGTTGTTATTATTATTATTATTTTAAATGTCTGGAACAGTTAGTTTTCTTTATACCTGACTGAAAATTCCTTCTCAGTATTTTTAAATTGTTTTATTTCTTACATATAGACCTATTCCAAAGTCTCCTTTCCACATAATTTATTTCATAACACATAAATGATTATATAATTTAATCTATAAACCATTAATAATTTAGCTTTTAAATGTTAAAATATAGGCACAGAGCAACTTAATGACAAGCTGTCTCTAAGTATCAAAGTCATAAAAATCAAATTTCACAGTCAAGTAATATTTTAAATATTGTTTCACAGAAGTACTTTTATAAACCCATATATCTCTCACTTATTAATGTAGTTTCTTCTTTTATATTTCATTGTGTCCTTCTGTTGACATCAGGAAAATCAAGAAGAGAATTTGGACACAATATGTTTTGAAACATAAAAATTTTTAAAAGAAAAAAGAAATCTAGAGTTTAGTCAGCAAGTGGTATCACAGTAAGCTTATTTTTGGAAATGACATGTTCCTTAAATGACTGACTGCATTACACAAAATGCTATATCATATATTAGTGGGTAACTATGAATGGTTCCTAAATTATCACTAGAAAAATACATATCCATTAACATATTATTTTCATTGCACCATGTCTGCAATTAAGACATATGCAATTAAGGAAGGAAAGACTACAGATTTATCATTCAGTTTATATTTTTCATTAATTGCTGATTAAGCCATTAGCAAATTATTGTTTATGTGATGTTAATTTTTATATTGTGAAATTATACTGTTAGCATTTTTGTAATGTAAATATATTAGAATTTCAGTCTATTTACATTCCATTACATTTTTCTCCTAAAAAATGAAGCAGTAGAAGAAAACTTCCTTTATCTAGAGTTGCTAAAGAGTATCAAATTTATGGTGGAAAATTAACCAATCTAAACTATTTCATTAATTTCTATTTTATTTACTTATAGAATTTTTTATATGTTCTATCACTATTTTTTTAATTTATTTATTCTACTTAGGTATACATGATAGCAGAATGAATTTTGATTCATTGTACACAGAGCACAACTTTTCATTTCTCTGTATGTGATGTAGAATGCAAACATACATGCAGTCATACATGAAGCTAGGGCTATGATATTCATCTTATTCCATCTTTACTGTCCCCATGCCCCTTCCCCTCTCCTACCCCTGTGACCAAAGTTCCTCCATTCTTCTTGTGTCCTCCCCCACATTATGGATCAGCATCCACTTATCAGAGAGAATATTTGGCATTTGGGTTTTGGGGGTTGGCTTACTTCACTTAGTATGATGTTCTCCAACTCCATCCATTTACCTGTAAATACCATAATTTTATTCTCTTTTATTGCTGAGTAATATTCCACTGTGTATGTATACCACAGTTTCTTTATCTATTCATCTATCGAAGGGCATCTAGGTTGGTTCCACAGGTTAGCTATTGTGAATTGAGCTGCTATAAACATTGAAGTGGCTGCGTCTAAGAGATGTTCTATCACTACTGTCATTTAAGTACTGAAATTGAAAGTCAGTCTATTTTACTGCAAATACATTAGTGTTTAAAGTATAATAAAATGGGTTTCTGTTTCTGACTTTATTAGAGCTTTTTGCAGCTGATCAACACTTTTGTTATTATACATATATTTTTAGTTGTAGATGACACAATATTTTTATTTTATTTTTATGTGGTGCTGAGGATCAAACCTAGAGCCTCACACATGTAAGGCAAGCACTCTACCACTGAGCCACAATCCCAGTCCCACTTTTGTTTTTTATTAGGAAAGCCAATAAGTTTTTTTAAAGTCCATTTTGAAACTATCAGATATCAATTCTGGCAAACTGAACTTGAGAGGTCAAAATTCCACAAAAAGGTGAAATTCACATATTACAGGTTCCTTCTCTTACAAGTCATTTACTTGTTTCAGGCTGTATAGATAGTTAATAATATGGGCCCGTCTTTGAGTGTGACTTAGGAGAGGAGAGCTTGTTAGTGAGGAATTTGGAGAGCCTTTAAGGAAGCACCCTCAAGGTTATTGCAGGGCCATCTGGAGCACTAACAAGCTCTTGGTGCCTCAAAACTTTCAGCCTTTGATACTGTGAGTTTTGGAACCTGGCCAGTTCCCACCTCACAGAGATTTTATAGCCTAAGGCCAGCTGCATAAAGCTGGACTGCATGTTGGGAGGGGTTGCTGTGCCTTTTTAAGTCCTCCAAAGGAGAAAGAAGAGAGAAGAAGGGATCCAACTAGAGAGAAGAAGAAGGGTTCCAACTGGAAGGACAAAAAATTCCACCAAAGAAGAAATTCAACCGGGGAAGGAGGAATCTGATGCTTTGAGTGAGAAGAAGGAATTTGACTTGTGGGGAAGAAAGCTGACTCTCACCTATGTTTTTTACCCTACCCTCGATGTTGCTCCTTTTACCAGAGGATAGGTGTTGAAGGTGTTGGTTATGCTGTGAGTAAAGAAGGAGGATCTTGACTCTCACCTATGTGTTTACCCTACCCTCGGTGTTGCTCCTTTTACCCGAGGATAGGTGTTGAAGGTGTTGATGCTGTTGTGAGTAAAGAAGAAGGATTTTGAAGGTGATGATGATACTTTGAGGAGAAAGACTTTTACCTATGTGTTTACCCCATTCTTGATGTTGCTTATTTTACCCAAGGCTGGGTGTTGAAGGTAATGATGATGCTTTGAGTGTACTTGCAAACCCATGTTGTGTTATTCGGTGTTGATTGGTGAGTGCTTATTGGGCTGGAGCCGCTCTCTTTCTTTTCTTCTATATTATTGATTCATTATATACAATATTCAATATTGCAAAGTATAACTGTTGCTTGCTTATTAACTGTTGCTTTTATATTATCTCATATTAAAGCTTATAAAACCCATCCTGTTGTGAGGCTGGCGATTCACCCCACGAATCTGCCTAGATAAACTAGTCTGGGATCCAGATCAAGATACAGGCATATAGCAGGAAGCTGAAAATACAACCAAAAATCTCCAGCAAATAACCAATAATATTGAGTTGACAGCTCTGAACAGCTATGACTTGAGGGTGGACCAAATAGGAGACAAAGCATTACCAACCCAGTCTTGACTCTGCTTAGCCCCTGATTGGATTGAGGCAATAAGACTACTATCTGCTCAGCATAATAAAAAATAAAATATTAAAAAGGAAAGAAGAGCAAAGAAACATTCCTCAAGATAACATAATCCTCAGCCAATTTTACATATGGAATAAATGCCATGAAATTAAAAATAAAACTTGACAAAGAAAAACAGAATAATAACAGGCCACAGATAATCAAGACATAGGAGTTACTAAATAGCTATCATTGAAATGCTTACAAAAATAAATGATGGGAAACACTAAATGAAAAAATGGAAAGTTTCACCAGATATTTGAATCTACAAAACTAAATAAAAATGTAAGCTTTATAATTTAAAAATAAAATAAGTGAAATAAAGAACTCAATGAATTTATTTAAAGCAAATAAGAAGTGCCAGAAGATATAACTGGTAAATTAGAAGATGGGGCAATAAGATATGTATGGACTGAAGCTCAGATAAGGAGAACAAAGAAAAAAAGTGAGAAAAGAGTATGGAAAACTGAAACTTAGTGAAAGTTCTAAAATTAGTAAAACTGTAATAGATAAAAGAGAGATGGAAAAATCTATAGAAATTCTGGCCAGGGATTTTCTGAAAGTTATACAACAAACACAAAGCAAGCACAAACTAGAAAAGTTATTAAAATATTGACAGATAAGGAGAAACTCTTAGATAAGTATCCAGAGTCAGGTTAAGGAAAATGGAAACCAACTCAGAGAACAGATAGAAAACAAAAAATAAGTAACATTTCCATAATTACATTTAATGTAAGAGTCTAAACACACCAGTTAAAACATACATCAGCAGAGTAGATTGAAATATGAATTTATTATTTATTTTAAAAACTCCTTTCAAATATATAAGTAGGATAAAAGCAATATAATAAAAAATGCAAATATCAATGTTAAGTGAGAGAGACTATATTAATCAGATAAAGTGAATTTTAGAGCATAGAAATTGCCAGATTTAGAAAAGACAATATATATGAACAAAAGTTCAAAAGGTCCAACCACCAAAGACATAGCAATTCTAAATGTGTATACACACACACATAAAAAAATTTACAAACATGTGAAGTGAAAACCAATGTAACTGAAAGTTTGTAGGCAAATTCACCATCATAGTTGCAGACTTTGAAACCTCTCTTAAAATAGAACAACTTGATAGCTATTTAGTAGGATATTGAAGAACGTGATCAACCAACACAATCAAAATGATATTTATGTAATGTTCTCTTCAACAAATAGCAGAATACATATTCTTTTCTAGTACTCACAAAATTGAACAAGATAGATGTTTTATTCAGCTGTTTCACTGCTGTGTCTCAAAAACACAACCAGAACAATTGTAGAGGAGGAAAAGTTTGTTTGAGGGCTCATGGTTTCAGAGGTCTTAGTTCATAGAAGGCCAGCTCCATTCCTCAGGGCTTGAGGTGAGGCAGAACATCATGGCAGAAGAGTGTGGCAGAGAGAAGTGGCTCAAGTGATGATCAGAAGGCAGAGAGAGGCTCTACTCTCCAGATACAAAATATATATCCCAAAGCAAATAACCAATAATATTCCCACCAATTCCCACCTCCCCCATCTACACCCTACCTGCCTCTAGTCACCACTCAGTTAATCCCATCAGGGATTAATCCAATGATTAGGTTAAAGCTATGACCTGATCATTTTTCCTCCAAACCTTCTTGCATTGTCTCACACGTGAGTTTTTGGGGAACATCACATCTAAATCATAACAATAGATGATACTATGTTTACTAAAAAATCAACATATTTAAAAAAGCTGAAAATATGCTAAATGAGTTCTTCAAATGCAGCAGAATTAAACTATAAAACAGTAAGATAAAGATAACAGATATATCTTTAATGCCTTAGAAACTGAACAACACCCTTAAGAATAATGTTTGGGTTAAGTCTCAAGGGAAATTAAAACCACACACACACACACACACACACACACACACACACACACACTGTCCTGAATGAAAATGAAAACAGAATATACCTATATTTGTGAGATAAAGCTAAAGGAGTGATGAGAAGAAAAAAATATATCATTTAAAATTTAATGACATAGAAGGGTCAGAATCATTATAACATAAAACATACAAAACAGAGAAAAATCAAGAAAACTATGAGTTTTAAAGTTGTTTCTTCAAAATAACTAAGGAAATTGAAAGACTTCCAGAAAAACTATCCAAAAATAAAAAAAAAAACCTGAATACAGATGTAAATGACCAATATCATGGTTTCATCACTTATTATAATAGAGAACCACCTCATACCTGCTTGTGATGGCAGATTATGTGCCTTTCCTCTCAACTACAAACCTTTGAAATTGGCCATAATTCGATTACATAGACCAAAGAAACTAGCCAATATTAACTTTTTTTCTTTCAGCAGGCTGGTTTAACAGTACATCCCAAAATATGTAAGAAACTACTACAAAAACTTTGACAATAAATTTGACAATTTGAGTGATATTCAGACTAACAGAAAAACAAACCAAAGATGGAAAAATATATATTTTAATAGTCCTAGTCAGTTTTTCATCTCTGTGACAAATACCTGAGAGAAATGACTTAATAGAGGGAATATTTATTTTGGCTCAGGGTTTCAGAGGTTTAGTTAATGATCAGTTGGCTCTATTGCTCTGGGACTGAGACTAAGTAGAACATCATGGCAAAAAGGTATGGTGGTTATAGACCAAGGAATGGGATAGCTGGGTCAAATAGTGGTTCCATTCCAAGTTTTCTAAGGTATCTCCATACTGCTTTTCAGATTGGTTGTACCAATTTGCAGTCCCACCAGCAATGTATGAGTGTGCCTTTTCCCCCACATCCTTGCCAACACTTATTGTTGTTTATATTTTTGATAATCACCATTCTGACTAGTGTGAGATGAAATCTTAGGGTAGTTTTGATTTACATTTCTCTAATTGCTAGAGATTTTGAACATTTTTTCATATGTCTATTGATCAATCGTATATCTTCTGTGAAGTTTCTGTTCAGCTCCTTGGCCCGTTTATTGATTGTGTTGTTTGGTTTTTTTGGTGTTAAGTTTTTTTTTTTTTTAATTATGACATTTGCAGGTAAATGGATGGAGTTGGAGAATGTCATGCTAAGTGAAGTAAGTAAGCCAATCTCAAAAAACCAAATGCCAAATATTCTCACTGATAAGTGCATGCTGATCCATAATGTGGGGGAGGACACAAGAAGAATGGAGGAACTTTGGTCACAGGGGTAGGATAGGGGAGGGGGCATGGGGACAGCAAAGATGGTGGAATATGATGGACATCATAGCCCTAGCTTTATGTATGACTCTGCATGTATGTTTGCATTCTACATCACATACAGAGAAATGAAAAGTTGTGCTCCATCTGTGCACAATGAATCAAAATGCATGCTGCTATCATGTATACCTAAGTAGAATAAACAAATAAATAAAATTATGGGAAAAAAAAGGTATGGTGGAGAAAAGCTATTTACCTCATAGAGGCTGGAAAGCAAAGAGATATGGGGCCAGGAACGAGATACAGTCCCCAAAGACATTCCCCCAACAATTTACTCTCTTCCACTGAACCACACTTCCTAGAGTATCTACCACCTCTCAATAGTCCATTCAAATTATTAACCATTAATAATTATTAACCAACTATTATTAGTACACTGATGAGTTATAGCTCTCCTGATCCAATAATTTCCTAAAAGCTGCATTTCTGTACATTGCTACATTGGGTAGAAAGTCTTTAACACATGAGTCTTTGGGGGATACTTCATGCCCAAAACATAAAAATTACATTTATTAGATTAAATCTGTAATTGAAAATCTTTGTACAAAACTCTCTGTAATTCCAGATGGCTTCCCCTGAGCATTATTTCGAACAATTAGAGAAAGTAACACTGATTTTATATAAACTACAAGAGAACCAAAAAACATAACTACACCACAACTTGATTTCTTTAATTACCTTTATTATACTGAAATATAATTTGTATACAGGGAAAAGCTCATATCTTAATTGTACGTTTGATCACCTATCATTCATGCATGCCTTTGTGAAAACAGACTTTCAGCAGCTAAGTTTTCTTCTTAGCAGTCACTAATTCTTGGTTGATCTTAATAGATAATGGGTAGGATGGATTAGAATACGGATTAGTGATTTACATGCTCATAAAATTTTCAGGTACGTGTATTTGTTGAGACACTAAGGAAAAGGAACAAAGGAAGGGAGAGAGGATTCCTTAAAATGTAAAAGTTAGAAATTATAAAGTCTAGAAGACAATCAGTTTAAGAATTAAATTTGATTGTCTCTAGAAATGTCCTGAAGCATTTAGAATAAGCACTGGTATTCGGAGAACATTTGACAGAGTTCAAAGGTAAATAGACAAATAAAATAGAAAATTGTATGTAAATTCTTACATATACATTTTTATACTTAATTGTATATAAAATCTTGCACAATTCAAGATCATAAGAGATGCACTTTTAAGCATTATTTTAAAATCACAAAATAAAATGTATAATTTTCTTGGTTTCTGGAAAGATTCTATTATGAAAGATGGAAATTAAACATAGGATTTTCTGTAAGAGACTATCAACAGTTCCTAATATTTCATACATAAGAAAATGGAATAAGTTCAAGGAGCTAGTTAAGGTTACCATTTGGGCAGCAGACGAAAGAGATGCCTCACTTCTGGATGTGTGAGGACTCTGCTTTTCAGTCCACCATGGGTACTCACTTCTGTGGAATTTTCCCCAACTTCTCTGAGCTTCCAAGAGCACACTGTCTATCCTTTTGTGAAGTGAGCTCATTCTTCCCTTTGCTGCAAGGAGACAACTGCCTTAACATCTCTCTCTCCATAACTGTAGGAACTCTATTCTGTCCCTCATATCAACTGACACAGATCTAGCAAGGAGTAGAAAAAAATTTTAAACACCTATTAAAAGCATCACTTAACATTTTTCTTCCTGGTTTAATATATCTGGAGTTAAGTCACTAATGCATAAATTTTAAGAATAGAACTTTGTTTTAAAATTCAATGTTATTTAACGTTTATATGTTTAAAAATGCATAATCGTAGAGCCAGGTATCTCCATGAATTTGTTGGGGGTGAGTTTATTAACAAAACTAGAGTGATTAGGTCCAGAAATACCTTAAAAATGGGAATGGATCAAGGGATATTGTGTTATTAGAGAATCATATGGTTAGAGCATAAGTATCTTAGAGTTTATATCCTACAATTTCTCAGGTATAAACAAAAGTGAGGCAGGTCTATTTATATACTTAGGATACAAGAGTTCATTTAAGAAGTCATAACTGGATAACGAATCTCTTGCTCTAGACCCTGCTGCTTTCAGGTCATTTAAGACACGCAGACCAAGTGTGGTGAGCCTATGGGCCTGGGAGTTAAGTACCCACTATAACAATAAGTGAAAATGTTGAGGTGACCTTCAAGTTAGTATCCATTATTTTGATATCATTTCATTACTGCAGGGCATCCAGAAAAGTGGCAGAGAAGCTTCAAAGAAACTGATAAGAGAATGTAAAATATAATATTACTTGAATAAGATTTTTCTTTTCTGGATATTCACCAGTGTTGACTTTTAGAATATTCTTATCATTTGGCATATCTCCTTCTGACCAGAGTAAATATGACAAGAGAGACTACATCTACTAAGCATGACAATTAAAGTTTTAAAAGTAAGTTGTCTATGCATCACTAGAGTTTCTATGCATCACATAGACTTGTCTATGCATCACTAGATTAAATTGTTTAAACATTTAAAAGCAAGTTGTCTATCCATCACTAGAGTAATTATACAATTATGTCTTATTTAGGTAAAACTTTTTTAACTTAAGATTGTATTCTATGAAATTCTTCATGCATTTTTTCAATGAACAAGAATAAGTTAAATTTATTATTTAGAAAAGGAAGCTGAGCTATCTATATTAGGATGAGAACTACTAAATTTGTTAATTTCCAGATTTTGTATGGCCCTGATTAATTTTAAAAGAGGAAATAATGAAACTATTTTAGAGCTACAAAACAATATAATAAAATTATCCCTGGTGTTTTGGGGATATGTAATTACTACAGAATATTAAATTAGAAAAAGAGAAATAGAGCACTTAATCTGCATGAGTAATTGGGACACCTGCATTCCGCAGACAGTTCCCTGTGAGAATGTCAAAGGACTGGTTTGCTATCATTTCAGCTATAATCACTATAGTTTTTATTAATGAAATATTGTGGAACAATGCTACTGATGACAGAAAATTAAATCTAAATGAGCTGTAAATTCTTGGGAAGAACTTCTCTGACCCACAAAGTTCAAAAATAATATCCATTCAGAAATGGACTGGGGCTAAATCTGATCAATCATTTCTAAGAAATTGCCAATTGACTAATTTTGTGATCAACAGCTTGAAGATATACACCTTTGATATATATTATTATATATATTAATATATACATTATTTGAATAAAAATATTATATTATTATATACATTATATTATTATATACATTATTTGAATAAAAATGATACATTCATCAATATGTGCTAGTTGTTTTTTCCTTGCTTATGATAAAAGTTTTAATTACGCAGATATTTTCTATGTGTATATTTGGCAACTCCACTGATCTCTTCTAATTACTAGTATTTTTTGAAAATTTTTGTATAATAATTTGTAAGACAATCAGTGAATGTTCAGTCATGTGAAGTTCTTCAAAATGTATGTAAGAAATTGTAAACTATATATATATCAACTTGGCTAGAATTTGAAATTAAGTAAAAGTATGGACATTATTTTTAGGGGAGAAATACTGATTAGCAAAAACAGAATGTCCTCCAATAAAAAGAAGTTGTATTTGGAAAGGAAACAGAGTAATTAGGAAGACCGTGTTAGAATGTTGCATTGTTGAAGATCGTTTTTTAAATAAGTATACAGAAAACGTATTGACAACACATAAAAATTCCCTAGCAAATCTTTGGTAATGTAAGGACAAAGGAGATAGAAAAGGTCATCAGGAGATTTGGGGTTTAAGCACAGTGGCAGAATATGCATGTACTCCTAATTCAATGCCCAGAATGAAAATAAATAAATAAGTAAATATATAAATAAACAAATAAAAAGAAAGAAAGAAATGAAACAGAAAAGGACTTTGGTCAGTTCAAATACTCGAGAAGAACTTAAATATTTGTAAAATATCTGGCTAAATTCTAAAATACATCTTGATTAAGACATTGGTCCTAAGCCATATTTTGTATGTCTGTTTTTTTTTAATCTCAACTCTGTTGCTTAAACAAAACTTGTTTTGGGAAAGCTACTTAATAGTTCTTTCTTTATTTTTACTTCTTTAAAATGGGAACAATAGTTCTACCTCTTAAGCATGTTGAGATGATTAAAAAGTTAAGGCATAATATTGTGCCTAATAGTCTGGTATGTAATAAATTCTCAATAAATCTTAGCTATTACAATTATTTATATAATTCATACATTTAAATGTTCAAAACTTTTATCATAGAATTTTAGATTTATGTTTTTTGTAATAAGCAAAAAGATGATCATTTTGAAATATTTGCAGTGCTACTATATCTTTCAGTAAAATGATTTTAGAACAAATATGTTTAATATTAAAATTCAGATTTTATCGATGCAGTCCTTTCATGTGTTTAAACTGGAGCTAGGTAGATCACCACTTTTCAGAACAGAGTTATGATGTTTCTGAAGGTTACGCTATATTTCTGTGCAGTTAGGAACATGTAAATCCATGCCCCACTGCGTACATATTGACTTTTTCCATAAAGGTTAACTCTATTTCAATATTGACATTTTCTTTTATTTCCCTATATTAGGAAACTGAGATTATAGCCAATGCAAAAGCTTCAAATAATTCTAAAATTCAAAGGAAAAATATTTTTACATTGTCACTTTGAAGAGGTCACTGCCTTGAAGAACAGAATGCAGTAACGACCATGAGGCCAGGTTAGATGAGCCCATGTGGCTCTTGGGCCACTCCCCCTAGGAGCCTTGTGGAAGTCTTGCTACCTGGAAGCTGCCAGGTATAGCAATCATTTAGAGAGATGACAGATGACAGAATGGTGTCAGGGGTGCTGGCTAAGGAAGAGCAAGAAAGAGAAACAGAGTCAGAGAGACAGAGAGAGAGACAGACCTGAGGAGCACAGCTGTTGGAGCACAGCTGTTTGAGCACTAGCTTTTTTTGAATGGAAACATCCTGAATATGATTCCAGCCCCAATCACCTTCTGACTAAAACCTTGTGAAAGATCCTGAATGTTTTAACTAAACCTCTCAACTCTCAGATTTGTAAGCAAAACAAATTATTGTTATTATTAGAAGCTATTGTTTTGGGGTGCTTGCTACACATTAATGATATGAGCTAATCACATCATACAAATTATTTAATTTGCATGTAGAATTTCCCATATGCACATAGAATTTCCCAATTTTGCTCAACAATATATAATATGTACTTAGGATATCAAAGGGTGATGTTTAGAAGAAATGGCCAATGTAAGACATTAAACTTGTAAAATACATTCACTAAACTAGTATTTATTGAGCATCTACTATATGCTGGGTCTAGGCTCCAGGCCTACAACAGTGAATAAGACAACAAACAGAAACTGTTTGCCCCTGTAGTCACATGGAGATAGATGTTAAATAGGATATTTATAAAATTACTCCAGGGAGTTACATGATAAAAGGAAACAATAAATCGTGGTATTGGAATTAAAGTAGACAATTTAAGACAGAGTAGTCAAAGGTAGTATTTGAAAATAAACATTCCATGCAGAATGAACAGGAAATATATAAATCTTGATGTATGAAGGAGAAAAAAAGAAAAAAAAAAGACAGTGAGTCAAGAGTGAATAAAGGGGAGTGTTCTTTGAAATGTTAAGCATGAATTTTAATTCCATTCTGGGTGAGCTGAAAAGCCATAAGAGGAATCTGATTAGTATACAGAGGATTTTTTTTTTTTTTTTTTGTACCGGGGATTGAACTCAGGGGCACTCAACCACTGAGCCACATTCCCAGCCCTATTTTGTGTTTTATGTAGAGTCAGGGTCTCACTGAGTTGCCTATTGCCTCTCCTCACCATTGCTGAGGCTGGCTTTGAACTCGTGATTCTCCTTAGACAGACAATTTTAATCAGGCTAGCTCTTGAGTGAATGTGGCTAAGATGGCTAACGTGCCTTGTTATTCCTAAGGACATAGTATGAATACCTAGCCCAGCCTTTAAATTGTTAAGCATGCCCATATGTCTGAGTTCTTATCAATTAGAATATGACTAAAACTAATTAGACCATGGCTAAAACTAATATGACTAAAACCAATATTCCATGTGTGTTCATTGAAGATTCTATTACTTAAGGCACACGGAGATAAAGGCAACACTGAAAGCATAGTAGCCACAGAAAGGAGATAGCAGAAGCATGATTAGCTTAGACAACTGACTGACTTCATGGAGAAATCACACATACATATACCAATCACATATGCAAAACTACTAGCAATATTATCAACTAGGAAGCACTCTTAAACTCTTTCATAATTAATATTAAATGTCTTAGTTTCTCTAGTATGCCAATGCTCAACAACACCCTCCTTGCTTGTATCCCTAAATGTTTATGGCTCCTTCGTGGCCAGGCTGTGACTTTTTTCAAATCTTTCTACTCTGCTTTTTCTCTTAATTATCACTGTGAAATGGACTACAACATGCTAATAACACCCACATAACAATCTGAAGGCTTTGCTGTTTTGAAATTTTCTCTACCAAATAACTTGGCAATCATTCTTAAGTTTGGCTTTGCACAAAGTCTTAGGATATTAATAATATACATCTAGATTCATTGCCACAGTGTAATAAGGATAGTCTTTTGAACCATTCCCAAAGAATTTTAATTTCCATCTGAGACATGTTACCTAAGCTAGACTTCTGTGCCCCATAAGAATAGACCATAATGTTCCTGTAACAGAATTCTTGGATTTCTTTAGCCTGTATCTCCTAAATTTTCCAACATCTTCCTATAATCCAATTCTAAAGTCTCCTCCACATCTTCAGGTTTAGCTGTAATTAGGATAATGATCCCTATTGTTCAGTACTAATTTTCTGTGTTAGTCATATATTCATTACTATAATGTAATACCCAAGAAAGCTAACTTTATAAAGAAAAAATATTTATTTAGCTCATAGTTCTAGAAGTTCAAGGGCATAGTGCTTGTATCATCTCAGTTCTAGTGAGGCTTTCATGGTAAATGGCAGATGCCAAAAGTGGAAGCACATATCTAAGTAAGAAGTTACATCTCAATCCAAGAAGTAGACAGGAGGGACCAGGCTTGCTCCTTGTATAAGAACAGTATTGTGAGAATTACTAAGGGGTGTTCTGAGAACTTCTTTATGAGAATACACTGCCAATGACCTCCCATTTGGTACCATCTCTCAAAGGTTCCATCACCTCAAAGGTGCCATCCTTGGCACTCTGACAACAAGCCTTTACTCCCAATGTGCCCTTGGAGAACACAAAAGTTCTTTTTTTAGTAATTAAAAACTATGAGTCTCTAGTCATTAACTCAGTCTATTCTTCCTTATCTAATAAAGTGCATGAATATCCAAAAAAGGAACTAATATAGAAAGAGTATCAATGCAATGATTATTGTAATCAACCAGGAAAAATACATTGATGGTTTGGACCAAGCTGGTAACATTGAACATGGATGATAAAATTAGACTCAAAGTATATTTTGAAGATAGAGGCAGGAGGATCTGCTAATCCACAACATTAAAAAATTCAAGCTAAAATACTTGAAAAATTTTTGAATTTCCAATTCCTCCAATCCATACTTTCATGAAACAAGATAATATAAGATTTTCCTGACTCACTTTTGCCTTAGAGTCCATATAGTTCCATAATGAGTGCTGAGGACTCTTCTTATGTAGAATTATCTGAAGAAGTCAAAGAAAGCCCATTCTTTAATTCTTAAACACTGCAAATAATTAGGGGCAGAAGGATCATTGGTGAAATTCTATTATTAGGTAGTCTTTGGAGAAAACTGTGAAATGCAGTTCCTTCTAAACCAAAGGTGGAGAAAGGAGAAGCTATCCTTTCATCTCAATCCTATAGTGGAGCTTTCCCTGGGGCCAATCAGTTTTGAAATATACCACTGCAGTGGAAGACTCTAAAATATGTGGATAGAGGTGGTGTGTGGAGATCTGTGTCTCCTCACAACATTGATTCGTAAGCATTTCCACCAGACAGACAGGAGTCTCATGTGGAAGGAACATGAGCTCATCTTGGGCTTTGTTTGGTTGGCTGCCTGGAGGGCAGAGAGATCCTCAGCACAGATGCTCAGGGAATGTGGCATATTAAAGGACTCTTAGGGAACTCCTACTGCTGGACATTTCTTCATCTACACAGATAATTATATCCTCTAGGAAGAAAAATCTTTTGAAAGTCCATATAAAAATTCTAAGTGCCACATAAGAACAAAAAGAGATGCTTTATATAGTGATAACCTCCATACTCTGCCCAAACCAGGGTGTCCAGAATGTGGACATCAAGCCAGGGGTAGTTCGAGAGGAATCTGGATG
This sequence comes from Geosciurus inauris, assembly GCA_004024805.1. NCBI lineage: Eukaryota > Metazoa > Chordata > Mammalia > Rodentia > Sciuridae > Geosciurus > Geosciurus inauris. The sequence goes on along the minus strand of PVHX01000416.1, from coordinate 62,178 downwards.
ATTGATGGATGAAAAGAAAAAAAAACCATGCTCCATCTACCCTTCCCATAGCAGGTTTGCAGTTCAAAGTAGACCTGAGCTGGAGAAGGAAGAATATTTTGCTTTAAATCAGATTTAGAATTCTATTACTATTTTGGATCATGCATCCAAAATAGTAATTATATTACTATTTTGCGTACTGAATTAAATGTATACCTATGTCTTGAATGCACCATGGGACATTAAAAGAGACTACAGGAGCCAGGTGCAGTGGTGCACGCCTGTAATCCCAGCACTTCGGGAGGCTAAGACAGGAAAATTGAGAGTTCAAAGCCAGCCTCAGCAACAGCGAGGCACTAAGCAACTCAATGAGACCGTGTCTCTACGTAAAACACAAAATAGGGCTGGGGATGTGGCTCAGTGGTCAAGTACCCCTGAGTCCAATCTCTGCTACCGAAAAAAAAAAAAAGACAGAGAGAGACTACAGGACCCTAAAATATGTTAATGTTTTGATCATGTTATAAGCTATGCTTAGTCAACATTGGTTTATTTTATTCATAAAAGAAGAAAACCGAGGGCATTTCTAAATACAATGAATCACAACAGATCTTTAAATGGGAATGACATATTGTCTAATAGGAGTTTGGAAAGCACTGAACTTAGGTCACTCAGCATAGTAATCAATGTCATTTTTCAGATACATTAGACAATATTTTTTTTCCTGATTTATTTGAAATCTGGTTCAATCACTGTAATTCTTAAAGGATCACAAAAGATATTGCTGCTGTATTTATATATGTTCTACCAAAGTTGTAAATTATATGAAATGCATATTTAGTTTGAGCTTGTTATTTACATGGAGTGTGTGTGTATATATAACTTTTAAGTGTTCTCTATTTTTTTAGAAATTCTAATGAAGAGTTTAGAAATGTTTCTAGAGCTTTATTCCTGTCTATACTATATGCTTTTACTTTTGAATAGATATTCATCAATTGGAAAGGTAATTCTATGCAGAAAATATTCTTGTACTTGCTCAGAAACCTGGTCTATGGAACCTGATTTAATTACTGAAAAGAGTGGGGAAGGGGAGAATGAAACTAACATTGTATTTATACTTGATCCATTATATAGTTAATCTAATATGACCCTGAAGAGATCTGCAAATTCAGAAGACTTAAAAATAATTTCTTTGACATAATAAAAATAAAATTAATTCCCTGAACTAAATATCTTCGTCTCAGCAGACAGAAATCAAATGTCCTCACATTAATGCAGTAGCTTTTCTTCCCCCTCGCCAAGTTTAATCTAGGATCTGTTAACCAAGACTGTTTTTATATTCAGCAAGATTATATACAAACTCAATTTGATGAATTATGTGAATGCCACTGCTGAGAAGCCCTGCTGGTAATATAATATGATTATGCAAATACACAATTCAGAAAAATTAAAACATAAAAACAAGTAATATATCAGATAAATAAACTTTTAGAGCTTTCTTTATTTCAAGTCATTTGTGTTAAAGTTGGAAACTTGTTTGAAGAACACAGATGAAAACTGTAGGGAGGATTGGGAGGACTAAACCATTCTCTGAGCATGTATTTGTAGTGCACTGAGGAGGTTCTTCATGGAGGGGGACTAAGCGACATATTTTTTGCTGCATATTTTGCCACCTGAACATAGGTTCAATATTGCAAATGATTCTATTGTTTTAATTAGATTCAGTGCATCATTTTCCTCTAGTGAGTTCCTGTCATAGATAAAATAATGTAATAAATAATTCAACATGGCATCTATGATGCTTAACGATAGATGCCACAATGTTTTACCCTACCTCACCATCATTATGTAAAGATACGGTAGATTATTTCTTGATTTCTTGGGAGAACAAGTATATTTCAAGAGCTAACAAATAAAAAACAGAAAATAAACTCTGTTGACTATACAGTTTTTTTCTTTTAATTTGGGGTAGAAGGAGGTCAGAATCTGGTTGCTCCCTGAAACAAGGCTTAAAAGGAATCTGAGGTCATGGATACTATATTTAAAACAGGAGGTCTGGATACTTGCATTTCTGAATCACCTCTTTACTTTGTATGTCATTCCTTGTATTCATAGCTTCCTTAGAGAACTGTGAGCTCCTGAGGACAGGGATATGGTCACTGATCTTTGTAGTTACTCTCATACATCCCTAAGTCCTTAACATGTGGTAGTTTTCCAGGAGAAACTTGCTAAATAATTGATATAAAGATCATGTCATTGATTATAAAATCCTTTAAACATCTATTTGCCCATCTTAACAGTCACAAAATCAGAATGTATCTTATAGCCAACAGCCTCTCATAGCTGCTACTGACTAGATGACCAAAGCAGCATGCGCTGACTTAGGAGAAAATCTCAGAGATAGCATTTCTCAACAATTCTGAATTATAAATGCACTTAATGACATAAAGGATAATGTTGTAGAGAAAACCGTGGTCATCAAGCACTCCAGAATGAAAACTGATTAAAAATTGGGATCTGAGTATTAGGCTTTGGGAATAATTTAATATATTTATTTTGCTTCTGCCTTTATAGGTACGCCAAAGTGTGATGCATGGATTGAAAAAAAAGTGAACATAAACTTAAAAAAGCTCTTTGAATAATAGTGCACCTCACAGGCAAGCATTGTAGTACCTTATTTGGCACTGTGTTTCATTTTGAAGTGAGAGATAAAATGATGGCACATTTTCAATCATTAAATTTTGTCTGGCTACAAGTTTGTGGTAGAGAGTTTGCTAAACATAGTGTTTTGATTTATACTATAATATTTTGAGTAAACTATATTTTTATCAAATAACATATTTCTAATAATTTAGATGGTAACATAACTGTGGTCACTAAAACTACTACAACCTGTATTTATAAAATGACATATGTTGATGCTGATATACTCAGTTATATTTTGCTTCCATTGGAATCTGACATCATGAGTGATTCACATTTGCATGCTTAAAGGTTCCTCCTGGGCATATGAATTTGGACTTCAGAGGCATCAGTGTCCATCTCCACCCTCAACCCAGGACCATGCCAAATGAAATGAGACATGAAGAGACAGATGGTATCTCTGCACATCCTCCTTGCCTTTCTTTTACAGCCTCACAAAAAGGATAGGGTAAGAAGTTCTGTATGTGCAGCACCAGGGTACCTACTGGTATCAGCTGCCACATCTTAGTATCACTACCACTGCTAATCAGTGTCCTACATTTTGCTTAAATTCCTCAAATAAGTGTTGCTTTTCCTATTTCTGACTTTTCCATGTCTTTCTCCAATTTCAGTATGTCAAAATCTTATTCAATTAAGTATAAATGCCATTGGTTATTCCCTAATAACCAAAGACAAAATGATTATAAATTCTTTTTAAAAACTTCTATACCTTTTGTTCATGCTATATAATATGATAGACCTATCAATACATTTTATTTTCACTGACAGTAGAATCATTGAGTATAGGGTAATGTTTTATAGATCTCTATATCATCTCTCAATTTAAAGTCCTATTTGTAATAGGTATTTATAATATATAATCTGTGTAACATTGTTTTATGTCCTATGCCACATTTTTATTTCTTTATTTACTTTTCTTCTCTTTTTCCCCCCTGGGGTGCTGAGGATTAATATCAAGGCCTTGCACATGGTAGGCAAGCACTCCACCTGAGCTGCACCTCCAAATTTCCCATTTGTGGGGGGAGGGGCACTTGACCACTGAACCACATCCCCAGCCCTACTTTGTATTTCAATTAGAGACATGGTCTCACTGAGTTGCTTAGCGACTCACTCTTGCTGAAACTGGTTTTGAACTCTTGATCCTCCTGCCTCAGCCTCCAGAGCAGCTGGGATTACAAGCATGTGCCATTGTGCCCAGCTACATTTTCTTTTTAACCATGTATTTTTATTAGCAACATCATAAAAACTATTCCATGTATCACTGAATATATATGAAAACTATTCAATAACAATATAAAACATTGTCACTAGCATTTGAGACTTTTAGTTTCCATTCATAATTAGACACTATCACATTATTTAAAAACAGCATTCTCTGCATGTTACACATATATGCAATATTTGAAGATATAGTTTTATATTAAACGTTTCAGCATTTGCTTTCCAATAGCCTGTCTAACCTAGAAATCTATGTTGTAACAGTCTCAAGGCAAACTTACCTCTCACAATGATGTTGGTGGACTTTTTTGCGGGATTCCCCACATTATTATTGGCGATGCAGCTGTAAGTACCAGCATCATCTGAGGTGATAGCAGGTATGGTCAGAGTTCCTCCATTCAAAACAGTCTTTTCAGGCAGAGTCCCAAAGGACCTGACCCAGGTGAGAGAGGGTGCAGGTTCTCCTCCTGTTGTAACACATACTAATGTTATGGCCTCTCCAGGATTTACAACTATAGGATCATCCACCAAGAGTTTAATTGACGGAGATGCTAAAAAACATAAACAAAAGAACATGCACCTATTTTAATATGCCACAACTGGAATTCAACAGCATGCTTTATAATTCATCCATACACTCACAGGTTAAAATGAAATTTTCTCTTTTCCTAACATCTAAAATATACTGATCAAATTTCAGCAAGATTTAATCATTTTGAATTTAAATTAAATAATATAAACTTATTAAACTGTACTAAGAATTTTACACCTGGAGAGGGCAATTCAAATTTATGTTTCCTTGGATATTGCTCTTAAATTGGAATCACAATAGTGGTTAAAGTTTTAAAAGAAAATAAATATCCCTTTCTCTTCAAATGAAGCACTTTTTGCGTTTGTCAATCCCAGTACCGACATTATAGTTGTTTAGTCCTTGTACTTAATGATGAAGATGGTCAATTATCTAGCTTCTGGATCATTTAGAGGTGAAATGATTAATTCTCATAAATGGAACACAACTAAGACATAGGCATAGATCATCTCCAGTCTATTCCCAGGCAGTGGGCCTGCTTTTGTTCTTAAAAATAATAACAAAATCATCTAATTCCAATGTGGTCCATGGTACATTTGTAACCTCGTCAATCAGAAAGGTCTAGGCAGTGTGTTCTCATAAACATGGCTTCAAAACTCAGAAACAAACAAACACACGAAAGCTCAGATGGCCATCAAACCACACTACCACTACTCTGATGTTCAATTGGTAAAAGTCTTCCAGTGAAATTCAGCCCTTTTTTAACTTTTCGGGTTTTAAACATACAAGGAAAAACATTAATTAACTTTTAAAAAATTCTGTATCATGCCTTTGCATCAAACACTCAAAATAAAAACCACACAAAAATTATATTCATATATGGCAAGTATCATTGTGTTTGCATTACGGTACAACCCTAAATAAAGCATCCCTAAATAAATCCAGGGGGCATAGATTATACCGACATTTGAGTTTACATATTCAGCAATAGGTTATGTCAAAGAGCTAAAAATATGAACTAAATTTATATTAGAAATATTTAAACTGTTCAATAGTCATACATGATTTTTAAAATTTTTTTGGATAGTAACTCTAGTTTAAAGTTGAATCTCAAAATGAGCTTTTGTGGTTCAATATAATCTGTCTTGTTTTAAAAACAAAAGCCAGAGGAGAGCAAGAAAATAATACCACTTTATGGTTTCATAAGATAGACACAGAGAGCCTGTATGACCTTTTTAAACATCGTTGTTCCATGGTGGCTCTTCTAACATCATTTAAAATAATATGGGAGTTTACAAAATGTCATAATATTAGCCCTTTTGAGATACTGACATGAAGTTATAAAGATTTATGATCAAAAAATTTGTTGGGACATATATGTATAGTGAAGATAATGCACAAAAGTCACCACAGATTGACAGAAAATAAAATACTTAAAAGGCTTATTTAATGTTAGTAAAGTTATGAAAGATATTACTAATTACATATTGTGAAAATACACTTAATCATTAATATACCATCATGAACAGATAAAGGAAAGACCTCTTGAGGTAAATAGCATAACCTTACAAAATTATTTAGTTAAAATATAATTATAGTGATCCTAATATTTATATCATGCTAACAAAGCTTGATTTATTTTATATCACATTTTAGGCAGATTGAAAGGCACAACATTAAAGCTCATTAGCAGTATAATTTTAGACTATGGAAACACATAAAGGAGATACTAAGTCAAGGGACATTTGCCCCCATAATTGGTTTATGTAAGGATGAGTTATTTTCTAAGAGATTGTTCACAGAAAATAGCTCAAGAGAATTTGAAAGCTCAAAATATAATATTATATAAAGAGATCTCTCTTCTACTTACAATGCATTGCAGAGCTACACTAATAACCTTAAATCCATGTTCTTTCCCAAATCTGGGTTGAAAACAGTGCTGTCCAAGGTAGTTTTATTAATTATGGCATTTATTTTCTGATTTTGCCTGAAATTAAAAATAGCTCCAGCAGACTATAAAATGGCCAACAATTTCAAGAATTTAATAATGTTTTTAAGCATTTTTAGTATAAAAAATTCATAGCTTTAAAACCCCAAGAAGTCAAAAGGTAAAATCATTGCCATTATTGTGCTACCATCTTACTTTTCATTCCTCAAAACCAGCCTTTTGTAAATGAAATGCTCTGCTTAAGAACTACAGAAGTTTCATCAACCTAAGCATAAATCATATCCTAGAGGGAAAAAAAATGACATAGGAAAAAGTTTTAATGTGGGAAATTTTTAAATATTTTATTAACAATATTTAAAGATTTATCAAGTTAAATAGATTATGTGCTTATTTGGAGGTATATAAAGAGTGATATAAATGTCCTGGGCCAATTCTTCTTACAGGTTTCCATGGTCTCCATATTTTCCCTTCTGCATCACACCGTAGAATATTACCAAGACTTCCACTAGAGCTTTCAGTCAGTGTCCTGATTTCACTATCTGAAGTATGGTGTAATAGTTACATGGCAGGAGCACAAACACTGAAGTAAGGTGCCTAGTTTCAATTCTTAAATTTGTCACTTAAAAACTACATGAACTAGAGCAAGTTATTTCACTTCTGAGTGCCTCATTTTCCTATAATTGAAACAGAGAAAATAAGTGTAATTAACTTACTGAGATCATTTAACACATATAAAATGCTTACAATAGTACCTAGAACAAAAGACACACAGAATAAGTGTTTTCTTTGGCCATTCTTTTTATTACCATCCTCATAGTTCTGCCCAGTACTTGGTACATAGTGGATACTTAATAAACATTAGTAGGCAAAAGTAATAAATTGGAAAATGATTGAGAAGTATAAAACACACAATCACTATAAAACACAACTATTCTGATTTTATATGAATATTTTAAGACTACTTTGACTTTTTTGAGGTCCTATACCATATTGTATAAAACATTTAAATATATCATACATATGGAAGAAACATTTAAGAACTTATTCATTTTATAATGTTTTTTATAAATTGCAACTCTTTGTTTTATAAAATTTCAATATTTTCAGAGGACCTTTAAAAGCTCATGGATCTTTCATCACTTGCTTTCTAGGTAAATGAGATATATATATATATATATATATATATATATATATATTTGGTGTCCTGAAATTGTTCAATCACCTTGAGAGCATGCACTACTGACTTACCTTCCTGTACTAATATGGGCATATAGGACATGGAAAAAGAAGCTCATTACACTAAATCATGTATGTAGTTATACATGTATATATCATATATATATATATATATATATATATATATATATATATATATATATAGTATTGATGAAATTACCACATTGTTATGTAAGAAGAAGCATGAAAATCCTGGAGCTCATAAATTCCCTTATTAACATAAAAATCACACTGTCCTAAAACAGTTGTAGGCTCTAGATGCTTGTATATTCTTCCTAGCAACATGCGAGACAGACTATTAAGTTGATTTTTAAATAATAAACATGAAGGCTGATATGGGACAAGAGAAACATGGAATGAGACAGTATTACCATTTGAGATGTTTGTCAGACGAAAGCAAAATATAAACTTTATAATAAGTGAAAGAAAACAGGAACAGAAAGACCAATGACACTCATATGTGGAAGCCAAAAAAAGGATACAATTTCATAAAAGAAGAGGCTAGGACTAGTAAGGAAGAAGGGTGGCAGAAGGAAGTTAGATGATATGTGCAAAAGCACAGCCAGAGGGGAAGAATAGGGTTAGTGTTCTACAGCAGTGTGGGACTAGAGCTCACACCAACTATTATTCATTTTATAAAGAACTAGAAAAATTCACAGTTTCCTAACACATGCACACACACACAAACACACACACACAAATGATAGATGTTTACAGAATAGGAAAACGTTAATTACTCCAATTTTATCACTAAATATTGTGTATATGTATGGACTTATCATACTGTGCCACATGCATATGTATAATTATTATGTGTTAAATATAAAGAACAAAGTGAAAAGCAGAAGAAAGTGAAATACATAAACCAAAGAAATCCTTCAAATTACATGAAGTCTTTTTATTACCAAATTGTAAATTATTTTAAACATGTTTTATAATTATTGCCAAAACACAGCTCAAATCAGATAAAAATAATTCCAACCAGGTGCAGTGGTGCATGCCGGTAATCCCAGACCTTTGGGAGGCTGAGACAGGAGAACCACAAGTTCAAAGCCAGCCTCAGCAACAGCGGGGTGCTAAGCAAGTCAGTGGGACCCTGTCTCTAAATAAAACACGAACAAAGGACTGGGGATGTGACTCAGTGGTTGAGTGCCCCTGAGTTCAAACCTTGGTAACAAAAAAAAAAAAAATTCCAACTAAACCACCAATTTATAGACAGGTATGTTATACATAGTGCATAAAAATCATTCTGATGCCAGTTAGAATTTCAGATTGGCAATTTTCCAGCACTTCATGATGAAAGGCACAGTTATTACAGCAATTGTCACAGAGATTGATACTCCTCATCAAGACAAGCATGCAACATTCTAGCATGCTTCCTGTGCCTGTGGTGGAAACACCAGATAAATAGATTGATAAGTAGGTACTTATCAATGTATGGATAGTTAACAAAATAGATGAGAGAAATAGAAAACAATGATAGATAAGTAGATAGCTATTACTGGTTGTGGGAGAGATGTGATGAGGTAGAAGGACAAAAGTGAGAGAGAGAAAGAAAAGGGAAGGCAAAGGGAAAGCAGGGTAAATAGGTCCATTTTCTTATTTTCTAAAATGTGAAACGCTTAATAGAACTTTAATAACTGAACTATCAAAAGTATATTTCAGGAACTATCTCTGAAAAAGGGAATCCTTTCTGTATTTCCTTTAGCAGCTTTCTTCCTAGCAAAGATAACTTTTCTTAGGCTGAGCAATAGATAGATACTTCAATGAGTTCAAAATAGAGATAACTGGCCTCTTTCATCACCTTAAGTGTTGGATACTCATGAGAAGAGGGGATCTGTGTTTTCCTTCTTTGTATGAGGCCTTCTTTGTATGAGTATTCCTGGCCAGACAAACAAAGACATAATATCTTTGAATATCATGAAGACAAAGACTTCATGGTCCTGGGAAAGAGCAGCCCACACGGGGGGAAATGGGAAGAGTAAAGAGGCCAGCTAGAACAGAACATGCCAAGACAACAGAAATGATACAGATCTTAGGCAAACAGGCTCATCCAGAGATTCAGGCCTCACACTCCAAGCTGTGGTTCAGCATGACCTCCCCTCAATTTAAACAAAATGGGAACTTCTAATTAACTGAGATAAAACTTCTGAAAGCATGGCAGAATAAGTGGTTGGAAGAAAACTGAAGTAGAATTATGAGTAATAAAGACAGATATACTTCTTTCAAGTCTGAATCTGTTGACTGGAATTCATTCTCATTTCAAATTTTAATGACCCAGTCTACCATCAGATCCTCTGGAGGTATAATACAAAAATTAGTTTGGGTTAACTAAAGTACATTCTGTATGAGGAAAATATTGTTTTAGCAGAATCCAGTGACTTCTTGAGTGTTAGATTTGGTTTGGTGTTTACTGCTATGTAATTATAAGGTATATTGAATATAAACATCATTTTAAAACTCTGAAACCATAATACAGAGCTAATCATCTTTATTTTCTCATAGATGTTGGCATTTTACGGGCCTGGGACTTATAATTCTAAAAATGAAGTCTAGCTTTCCAGTCGGACTCTTGGGTTAAATTGGTTTAACAATTAACTACTTTATAAGCCTACCATTTGCCCCAAGTGAGAGTAAAATGTGTTTGAATAGAAGTAATTTGAGTATTATAGAAAATAACCTTATTCATAGATAAAATCATAAGGAAAGAAAAAAAAAGGAATTTGAGTATTATAGAAAATAACCTTATTCATAGATAAAATCATAAGGAAAGAAAAAAAAAGGAATTTGAGTATTATAGAAAATAACCTTACTCATAGATAAAATCATAAGGAAAGAAAAAAAAAAGGACAAATGGGAACAAATCTGGGGGCGGGGGAATGCTCAGGAAAGATAGTTTCTGCTTAGTTTAAGTCCCTATTAGGTAGGTCCTGACTCAATAGTTCTTCTGGGTAGATCCACAGAAATTTTATTCAAAAAAAAAGATAATGAAGGAGATAGAAAAGGGAAGAATGCCAGAAAGGGGTACTAATGAGTGTGTTATTGCTATGAGAAACCAGGCTCTTTGCTGATGGGAGCCTTCTGCAAGGCCAAGTAGAACATACCTCAGATCTCTCCCTCTGAGGAGCAGGGAGACTGGCTGGAATATTTATTAGCAACTGTCCCTGGGTGGGCCTTAACTTTCCAGGTTCACAATGGCTACATCCTAAGACTTGGGAGTATATTGAATACGGAATCTGTCAAAAGCAACTGCAGTAAACTGCAGGACAGACTAAGAAGAAAAGGCAGGGCCCTCCGGGTATTGCATGACATTGTTTCCATGCGAATTCAATGGTCAATATTTGGCTACCTGTAGATCATGAGAAAAGGATAAAGGAAGAAAGAACAAGGAAAGATACAACATTTTCAATGGAGAATGAAAATGAAAAGAATGAAAGCATGATACAAATTGAAGAGAAAGAAGATAATACTAAGCTAACTTTCTGCTTTCATCCTATTTTTAAAACTGCAGATCATATACAGATGTAAACAATACAAGTTCAGCTTATATGTGGAGGGGTCATGCTTCAACCATGCTTTAAGATTCAAAAATTAGGAAAAAGTTTCTCTTGGAAGAACTGGTCATTTCACTGAGATAAAGATATCACTGCATTTTCATACTTTTAATTGAAATCCATTTTAAAAAGGTATTTCATGCTACTTGTGCAAACATTTCACAAATAAAAATGAGAGAATATAGTATAGGTTGATCTGAAAACTCAAAATAACCTATTTATTTGTATGGGGTTATTATTCAAATATTATCATTCATATTGATTAATTCTCATGAAGCCCAAGAATGATATCACACTGAGAAGTTCTGTTTAAAATTATGCTCTAGGATATTGCAATTTTAAAAATAGTATTCATAAATAGTTTTTAATGCAGAAGTGAAACTAAACTACAACTATTGAAGCCAACATGCTTTTTTTCATTATTTTAGTGTTTACATGATGCATATTTCTGGAATATATTAAGAACACACAGTACATTCCTTCATAGAAAATCTCATCAAAGCGTCCAAGGAAAGACCCAGTTCATATGCCCACGGATCTCACACCAGAGAGTCTCTAGATAGGCTTTTCATTTTGTTTTGCTTTTAGCAAAACAAAATGAACGGTAATTGCAATCATTATTATTACTGTTATCATCATCAGTGAATGTATGAATTCAGGCCTTGCTTATTCTCTTAGTAAAATGTACTATTTGTTTATTGAATAAGTATTAAAAGAGCATCTACTATGTATCAGACCCCATGATATGCACCAATGACTTATCAATAAACAAAGCAACTGAAAACTTCCTGCACTCAGAATCTTACAACCTGACAGGGAGTCAGCCCTGTCTTCATGACTCCCATTGTTCTCAGTGATTTCACATATAGACATCACCTGCCTCTTCTCTGAAATCACATGTATTTATCATCCTTGACCTAGATGTTTATGTCATCAGAGAACAGAATGTAAAGTAAATTATCAGCAGGTATATTTGTCAGTGAAATGAGATTTTACAAATTTAAGAAGTGACACATTTGGATCCAATAATTGACAAGTTAAGATGGAAAAAACATAAATGGAACTTGTGTTCTAAGGTGAGGAAAAATCAGGCAAAAGATGATCACAGTCAATAAGCTATGCTAATAGTTGTCACATTAATGCTAATCAACAGAAAGGTCTTCATAAGTGCTACAAAGATATGATGAAGATGAACTTTAGCACCACACATCCCTCCTTCCTCTAGTCAGTAGCCCTTCACTGTTCTTCTACAATAGAAAAAGTCTTGGCAGATGTGGTCTCACCCAATCTTACAAGAAATGGAGCATTCATTTATTGCTCCAGAATCCCAGATGATCACCAAACATGCAAAGATAATCTAAATTAAATTTTACAACTAAGAAATCTGTGGTCCATACAATATTCTTGTTCTTCACAAAAGATACCAGTATTTTAAGAGCAGTTCTGGGTTGCAATGATGCCTTCATCAGTACATCAGCAGAGAATAAACTTGCGATTTCTACTGCCTGGAATTCTCTTCAAGTGCTGATCCATTTAGTGAACTAGTCATCAAGTAATTTATCATGCTGAGATATTAGTATCAATTCTTCACAAAAATTTCTATTTTTTGTACAGGATAATTGATTTTTCCCACGTTTTTATGAACATAGCTCATTAGAATACCTACTTTTACACTGTAAGATATTTAGAAATAGGAAATCAGGGTGAAAGAGTAGTATTTTTTATTTATTTTTTTTATATCACTAGAACCCAGAAGAAAATCTAACAAAGAATTAGGTGCTCAATAAATTCTTATTGAATAAAAGAACATTGAATTTTAAAATTAGAGAACAGAAATTCCTCTATGCCTCAACTATTCATCAGAAATCTTAAACAAAATAATATGAAGGAAAAAACAGTGTGAAATAATGTGACATGGGATTCAGTATTTTATGTCATTTATTAAAAATACTAATTATAAAGACCTACCAGTTCTTTCATTTTCACTCATTTTAACTTACCTTTATTTTATATTACTAACAAGATTATGATAAAGAATTCCTCTATCAAAATTTTGTACACTAATCACAAAAATATATTATTTATACTTTTTTACTTCTTTATTCAGCTACATTATTGAACATTATCATTAATAAAAAAGTTTATTAAAACAAATTTTGTCTCTGGAAGCAAAATAAAAGGCAGAAAGATGTTTTTTAAAGAAGAGAACCAGTATGTAGATAATTCAAAGTAGATTTAGCAAAGCAGTAAAGATTTAAAGCTCTTTTGTAAGAGTAATTAAACCACACAACAGAACAGGTAAAGACATTACCTTTAAGGCACTTAGTGTCTTGCAGCCATAGTCTTTATTATTTTTAACTATGTACACTACGACAATGTACTCTCATATTGGTTAAAAGATTTTGTCAAATACAGATCAGTCTTTCTTTTCTTTACCTATTCTGGGAACACTTTATTTCAGGGTTATGTTTTGAATGCCTTTATGATTCTCTAACTTCATTTTATAGTAATTTTGGCCAAGATTTGCTCATAACTAATGTTAGAGAATAATATTGAATAGATGTGTACTGAGCCTCTGTTTTCCCTCTTTGCCCATGAGGGAATTCTGTTAGACAATTTCTAAAGGACTGCCTACAGCAAATTTCTAGTATGATTAAGAATACAACTGGGCATATCTGTGCTCAGGTTACTCAAATGTCTAAATTGGGCCCATGATACAGGAAAGATTAAAAATCACATCAGGAGCCTAATTAGCCCAATCAATGATAGCAACATAATAAATTGCAAGTAGAGGAATGTATCTGATTTTTTAGTTTGGAAAAAAAAGTTAAATCAAGATATATTGATTGTCAGCTACAAACCATGCTTTGTTTTAGGCATTAGGATATTAGAACAAAACAAACAAAAATTCTGTCATGGTGAAGTTTGCAAATAGATAGAGACAATTACAGCCCATAATATGTGTTAGGTACCCTTCAAAAAGCTCTACATCTATTAACTTATTTAACAGTATGAGGTAGGTATTATTATTATTTTACATTACTTATCACCAAACTCAAGATCAGTTTAGAAGCAGTTTATATAATTTGCCCAAAGTAACATAGCTAGCAAATGATGGAACTGGTATTCTAATCTAGGCAGTGCAGCCTTGTGATGGAAATGAAATATTATAAATAAACCCTTGAGTGAAAAAAATAAAGCTGATTATTTCCAAGTTTAATTAAATGCTTGCTGATATTTATGCCAGAAGAACTAGTACTGCCTCTCTAAAATGGAGGATAATAGGAATACCATCTATTATATTCTAGATTATTGACAGTGTAAAAATGAACTTGTTTCCAAGTCAGAATTTCAGAAACACTGACCATCTACAATAGAAGTAAAATAAATCCATGATTCACTTAGGTCTTAATTCCAAAGCTTAAATATTGGAGGTGAAATCTTCTGTACAGGAAAGAAAACTATTGACAGATTAAAGAAACAATCTACAGGATGATATATAATATTCGCAAAATATATATCCAATAAGGAATTAATATTAAAAATACATGTCTCAAACACTTTAACAGCAAGAAAACAAATAAACCAAATTTTTAAAATGGGCAAAAAACCTGAATATACATTTCTCAAGAGAAGATATGTTGTCTAAAGGATGTAAAATTTCAGTTAGAAAGGAGGAACAAGTTCAAGATAACTATTTTATGCCATGGTGATCATTGTTAACTATATTCTTGAAAAATGCTGAGAGTAGATATGTGTATTCTTACCACAAAATAATAACTATGTGAAGCAATGTGTATGCTCATTATCGAAATTTAGTCATTCCACATTGTATATACACTTCAAAAGTTGATGTTGTACATGTTAAATGCAATTTTATCTGCCAACTGAAAAATGAAATTCTAAAAAAACATAGGCAACAACCAAAAATAAGGAAGTGGGATTATATCAAACCAAATTACTTCTGCATAGCAAAGAAAACAATCAGTAGATGTAAAAGGCAACCCTTGGAATGGGAGAAAATATTTGTATATCAAATATCCAACTAATAGTTAATCTTTAAAACATATAAAGATACTATTATAGTTTGGATGTGAGGTGTCCCCCAAAAGCTCATGTGTGAGACAATGAAAGAAGGTTCTGAGGAGAAATAGTCAGGTTGTAAGAGTCATAACCCAATCAGGGATTTAATCTCTTGATAGGGATTAACTAAGTGGCAAACTGAAGTGGTAGGGTGTGGCTGGAGGAGGTGGGAATTAGGGTGTGGCTTTGGTGTATATATTTATAACTGGAAAATGGAGTCTCTTTCTCTGCCTTCTGTGCACTGTGAGGTGAGCTGCTTCCCTTTGCCACCCTCTCCTACCACGATGCTCAGCCTCACCTCAAACCCAGAGGAATGGAGCTGGCCTTCTATGGACTAAGATCTCTGAAACTGTGAGCCCTCAAATAACTTTTCCTCCTTACAGTTGTTCTGGTCAGATCCTTTAGTCACAGCAGTGAAAAAGTTGACTAAAATAGAACTCAACAAAAAACCAAATAAACTGGTGTTGAAATAAGCCAAAAACTTGAATAGATATTTCTCCAAATAAGACAAATAAATATCTAACAGGCATATGAAAAAGCATTCAATATTTTCAGTCATCAGAGAAATGCAATTCAAAACTACAATTAAAGTATCAACTCATACCTCTCAATAGTGTTGGCAAGGGTGTGTAGGAACCGGAAGGTTTTCACATTGTTCAGAGTGCAAAATGGTACAACTTCAATAGGAAGCATGTAGAGGTTCCTCAAAAAATTTAAAGTAGGACCATCATATAACCTACCAGGCTCACTCCTGAAACTGAGTGTTTATCCAAAAGAATAGAAATGAATATCTCAGAGATATTAGTCCTCCTAAGTAAACTGCAACACCATAGCCAAAATGTGGAAAAACCGAAGTGTATATAAAAAGATCAATGGATAAAGAAAATGGGATATACACACATAATGTAATAATATTACATTCCTTCAAAAAGACAGGAAATTCTGCAACATATGTTAGATAATTAATTGTCTTAGTAGGTTCAATTCCATTCTCCTGAAATGGAGACAGTCAGTACCATTAAAAGAACAAGAAGGCAATGTTATAATCAATAGATTCCTATTACACAGTGTGCCTATCATGCATGACATTATATATTAAATAAGCCATTCACAGAAAAACAATGCTGATTCCATTTCCATAAAGTATTTAATGTAGTCAAATTCATAGGATTGAAGTGTGGAATCGTTGCTGACAGGCCTGGTATAGAGCAAAATGAAGAATTACTAATCAGTGGATGTAAAGTTTCAGTTAAGCAAGATGAGTAACCTCTAAGGATCTGCTGTACAACTTTGTAACTAAAGTCAACAATAATGTATAATATGCTTACAATTTTGTTAAGAGCATTGATTTTCTTTTGAGTTCAAATCATAAAAATGAAGTGAAATATTTAAAAGTTAAATCATTTTAATTCATTGTTTAATATTTTTATTATTTAATTACATTTACCTTTAAAAATTAAAATATTATTTGAAAGTCACATTTCAAAAATTAAACACATATACCAAAGAGACAATTTTATTTCAAGTTTTGTGTGAGTTAGAGTCATTTTAATGAGCTGAATCACAAAGCCATAAAATTGTGCTTTACAATGGATAAAATGACTGTTTTAAACTATGGACCTTTTTGTAGATGTTACTAAAGTATCAGGTTGATTTCCTATAAATACTAAGTGCTGCTTCATACTGTTATTACCCATGTAATTCAATAAGAGTCAATGCAAGTCTATTTAGTTAGCTACATTTCTTGGGATTTAAAACAGGTAATATTTAAACATATTGTTGGCATATTCTTGACAATGCTATTATATGATAGTAGGGATTTTTTAATGAGATATTACTGCAACATACTTATATAGGGAAGTAAACAAGCTGCACAAAATCAAATGTTACTTAAGAGAAAATTAAAAGGTGATAAAATCTTTTTTTTAAAGCTATTCTTTTTTTAATATTTATTTTTTAGTTGTAGGTGGACAGAATATCTATATTTTATATTTATGTGGTGCTGAGGATCAAACCCAGTGCCTCACGCATGCCAGGCGAGCACGCTACCACTGTGCCATAACCCCAGCCCCAAAAGGTAATAAAATCTTTTTAGCACTATTTTTAAATGAATGATGAAACACTGAGTTACTTTTTAATCCACCTCCTCATTTAACATAACTTACTTGTATAGAATATTCTGTAAATATTTTATTTCCCAAAGCTACTAAAAATGTAGTTTTCCCACTCTAATTCTGGAAAATTTTATGTAGATTTTGGTAAACCCACATTTCCCCATTTATCTGATCAACGAGTTACTGAAATATCTTTTCAGAGCAAATGATATTTGTTTTCACTACAATTTTTAAGTACTTTCTCTTTATTGTTTTGCCTAGTTAACTCTCCTGCAACTCAGGTCAGATCCATACCACACACTCTTTAACTTTGGATATGTATACATGTAACGGTCCTTTTATAACACTGTATTCATGTTTAACTTTGATTACTAAACATACAGTGTTTAGCATGCATACTGCTGCATATTCACTGAGGTTTCAGGTCTTCTAAAATGCAGTGCCATACAATTGCACCATTCATAGCATCATAGTTCCATATGAATATCATATCACATTGCTTTTTATTGGTGATTCCAACTAAGGAAGACATTGCAGTGTGTCATTCAACTGAGCTAACCTTAAAACTGAAAGAAAATATTCAAAGAGGAAGGCCTTTAGTTATTATGTATTTCTGATCAAGAGAATTAGAAAAACAAAATAATAGTAGAAAGAATTTAGTCTCTTTTCCTCCTTTTCTCCCCAGTGTTAGGTAATTGTCAGTAGATTCAAATCTATTCTCCTGAAATGAGGACAGTAGGTTCCATTACAAGAACAAGAAAGCAAGGTTACAATCAACAGATTCCTATTACACAGCATGCCTATCAGAAATCAATACTGATAACTTTATTGCAAATTCACTTGACAGTATGTGATTGAATAATCCATTCGATAAAATGCTGAAATAGAACAATACAGGAACTCAAGCTGAGTGACTAAAAGAGATAGCATAAAGGAATGCCATTCAAAATTTAAGGTAATACATATTACTAGACAACTGGACATAACCTTATTTTAAAAGCAATATAGCAGCAGCAAGAAGAGCATGTTGTTATCTATAAAATAAATAAACAAAAAGGCACCTCTTATAACAGACTTTTCAGGAATTACAAATTGAGGGAACAGCAAAAATCATTGTTATGTTGTCTATCCATCATTTCCCATTCTACCAACCTTCCTCTCTCTATATATTCCCTGTACCAATGCTCTGAATATCCTATCCCTTAACTTGGACTCTTTTTCAAATTTAACTAAAAGCTTCACATGAACCAATGTGTGCCTTTTACATTTTATCTAATTGTAGCACACACATTTCTGCCTAATAGTGATCACAAGGCTACACTAAGTTATACTAATTTTCAATCTTAAGATTTAACATCCTGTTCAGAAGATGCTTTGAAAACACAAATATTTTAGCAAGGAGACTTAAAAGAGATGATGTGAATTTCATCATATCAGCATATCAGGGAAGAAAACATATTTATGACATAATATGAAGGAAAGCTGTTTGCATTTTGTCTATTCTTTAAATTATAAAATGTATTTTTAAGTCTTCTTTGGTGAAATAATAATCAATTCCTATTTCACTAATACAACATTTTTAAAAATTTATATTTTACCTGGTATTGATTAGGATCCTTGATTTTAAGAAACAGAAAGAACATGTTCAGATTTCTTCATTATAGGAATAAGTATAGTATATTACAAAAAGACCATATAACTGGGCATGGTAGTGCTTGCCTGTAATCCCAGAAGCTCAAGAGGCTGAGGCAGGAAGATTGAAAGTTTAAAGTCAGCCTCAGCAACTTAGTTGCTTAGTTAGCTTAGTTAACTTAATTAGCCTAAGCAATACAGCAAGATCTTGTCTCTAAATGAAAATATACATTGATGTGGCTCAATGGTAAGTGCCCCTGTGTTCAATCCCCAGTACCAAAAACAAAAACAAAAATCAAAACAAACCAAAAATCACCACACAAAACCCAGCAAAACTGATGTAATGAGCATGCTCACCCTAATAAACATACTAGCAATATAATTAATATCCAATGAATATACAATGTTTGATATTTACTCATTCTTCCAACTATTGAAAATGTTTATACCTTAATTTTAACTTAATATTTCTGCTGAAGTTTTACCATTGATATTTTATACTTAACAAAAAACATGGAAGACAATGTGCTAAATGAGATTGTACACTCTGCTTCTTCACAACGGACATTTTCATTTACTAACCATCACACTGCAACTAAGAGCATCCCATTTGCCAACCACTTAAAACATATAATTCCATCTCATCCTAATAATATCTGTAATGAAGTAAAGTTCTTTGGGAAAAATGTTAATCTAAATGCCTTAGAGCTTGAAAGAGAGCAGTTGCCATGTATGTGTCTTTTCTTTAAGTAGGAGGCTAACACACTGACAGCACAGCATTGCAGATCCCCAAATGGGTGTGTTAGGTGCAGAGATTATTTGTTGGCTAATAATACCGAAGACCCATGTATCACAGGATAATAGCACAATCAGGAATTAATAGTCTCAATTTCTGTAAGACTTGATCTTACTTGCATGGACCTTAGAGCTATAGGTTAGCTTTGTGCTTATGCATTTATTTGTTTGTAGTCACCTCATTTCTTCTGCTTTGTTGTTGATGTTATTATTGTTGTCCTGCTAAAAAATAATGAAATGATACAATGTTGCTGTCATCTTATCAATATGTAATCTATCCCACAGTACATTATCAGCATGATTTAGCAGCAAAGCCAGTCCTAACAGTAAAGGAACTGATAAACCACCATACAATGAGGACAGCCAGAATCCACATCAGGTCTTTTGCACTCATGCTTCATTATGTGTTGTTGCTTAAGTCTTTATATAAACCAGTATTGACAATGGGCATTAAGACATTACATTAAGTCAATGGGCATTACTATTCTATATAAAGATAGGCTGGATGGTGAATTAAATTACTAGGTGTTCTGGTTTTTCGTGTTTGCCCAGAACTACAGGTTTCCTAGGATCTGTAACTTTGAGCCCATGGCAAACTGGGTGGTTGCTTATCTTAGAGATGATACTTTGATATAATCTATGCCAGATTTTTGGTAAATAATCAACATAACTAGGTACCTCCATACACATATGGGACTTATTGTATATCCATCATCAGAGTCATTAATCTATAAAGTCCAATTTCATAGACTTGAGAGTGAATAATCCTGAAGATATTCTTGAGGGAAGAATTGAAAAACCATGAAGAAATTGTAAACTGCATTTTTATCAATAGAATCATTACCTACAATAAAACAATTTCTGCACATTCATTAGACTAGCAAAGCCTTGAAAAGAAACAACCCATAGTCTACAAATCATAATCTAGAACCAGTTCAACAAATAAAAATCAATTGTTTTTACAATTATAAAAAATCCTATTATCTTATTTTAGTATACCTCACTTAACTGACTAAAACAATTATAAACTGAATGGTTGAAGCTTATAAAGATTTTCTTATGAATAATTTTCAAGTTTTAGTCATAATATCATATTTAAAATAATAAATACTTAAATTGGAAAAGTATACTCTAAGTATTCTAGATATTTGCTAAAACACAGACTATTGATATGGTCCAAGTTATTTGTGTTGTGAGATGGTATTTCAATAATCTGTGTCCTTTTGTATAATCATAGTAATTTTTTCCTTCATTTGACTAATAATGTCTCTTTTATCTTCTTGTTTTTAGTGATCCATTCTTTCTGAAATATAACATCTTCTGGAAGAATTACTAGTTTTTGAGGGGTATTTTATATGAAAACTCATGGTCTCAAAATAAACCTGAATACAGAAACCTAAAAAATGCATTGCTGGGATAACAAAATACACAGGTATAGGGAGATTCCAGAAACATGCAAACTTCTTGTTACTATGGTAATAGAATTTTGTAAAATCTGGGTCATCTTGTTGCTCTGGAAACTGTCTCAGGAACCCAGAGATGAAACTCCAAAATGACCATTGCTGTTGTCCCCAATTCTCTGCCCAATAATCATCAATATTCTCACATTTCTGAAGTGACATTAGTGAGAATACAGCACATGTAAGTTTGATTACCTGAGGAAGTGACAAAGCACTTAAAAATGAAGAATCATTTGCATATCAACAATTGTGCAAGTTTCTTCAGTTTCCTTAACAAACATCCATTTCACAAAAAAAGTTTTACATTAAATATTTCTAGCAATAATAGTTACATACAGAAACACCTAGAATATGCACTCATTTCCATACTTTTCTGAAAAATATTAATATATAATGTACTGCTAATTAATCCATTGATAATGAATTAAATCCACAATATAAATTTATTTCTAGATGAATAATAAATGATGAACACAGTATTCTCAAAGTTTGAGATTTTTGTTATTATCTTACCATCATGGTTGACACCAACTATATTCCTTGTTTCTATTATCTAGGTCAACAACTCAATTATCACTGGTGTCTACTGAATTTTAATGTTTGCCAAGAACTTTTCTAAGTTTTATATTTCTAGAATTTACTTTCTACAAAACCATATACTGTGTATTTGTTATTACACCTTTTTTAAATAGAACTTAAACAAGATTAAAGAAGCCAAATAACATCCCAAAAATTACAGAACAAAAATTTGAAAATTAAACTTTCAAATTTTATAATATGAATTCTAAAAGAAAGTGTTATAGAAAATATCTCCTCCACAACAATATTCTAATAAAGTTGTTTCCCATGGGAGTCTGTAGTAAAAAATACTGTTGTTTGGGTAACATGATTTACCTATGATTAAAAAAAATCTGTAAAGCATTCATATTTCTAATGTTAGTGCATAGAAATGTGAAAGGGAAGTGTTTTTTCCCTGTATTTCACATAATAATCGCACCATCATAAAAATAAGAAAATTAGAAAGAAAAAAAGCCCACAGTGCATAGGTTTGCTGACCCATTATTTGTTTCCCTATTTTAGTATTTTGACCATGCGTTTAAAAATTAATGATGATACTATTACAAAAGTGATATCTGTCCTTCATTAAAATTTCATCTTCTCCTTTAGAGTTGCTTTCTTTCTATTACCCCAAAGCCAAGAATGCAAGACCTTATGTACTCTACAAATAATTCTTTCCTTAAGTTAATTTCCAGTGAAGAATATATTCTTCATTTTCTTGCTTTGATTTAACACAATATGAACTTACTTCAGACATTTTAAAGGAAAAGTAACCCCAAACATAGAGAGCACTTTCAGTAATTTAAAGTGTTATGGAGTGAATTGAGTCCCCTTTCCCAAATGGTATGCTGAAGCCCTATACTCCATTGTAATTATATTTGCAGACAGGGCCTTTAGGGATGTAATGAAGGTCAAATAATGTTGTAAGAATAGAATCCTAATCCAAAGGGAAGCTGTCCTTACATGAAGAAGGTACACTGAGTTCTCTCTGCTTCTTCCATGCATGAATAGAGGAAAGGCCATGTGAAGACACATACAGAAAGCATCTACAAGGCAGGAAGAGAACCTGAGCCAGAAAACAACCTTGATAGTGCCTTAGTCTTGCACTGGTAACCTCTAGAACTATGGGAATATAAATTTCTGTTATGAATCCCAGTTTGTAGCATCCTGCTATGACACCACAATTGTACTAATACTATATATCATCCTATTTTCAATATGTATGTCTCACAAAACTTCTTATCAACCATGATTGTTGGTGAAATAACATACATATATTCTAATGAATGATGCCAACCATTACCTAGATTTTGTGACTGTCCTCTATAGGCAAGAAGCTGAAAAACTCATACAGATTAGGAAAGTGGTTGAGGTTAGTACTCAAGGGAAGGTGACAGTAGAGTTTCTGCTGCTGCTTTCTAATTTGCAGTTGAACTGACTCTTTGTGACAATAGGCACTTGTGTCACAGATTTCTATAATTAAAATATTGTTTACTTTTCATCACATCTATATAAGTAGGTTCCATTTCTCTAAACCTTGAAGAAGACTGCCATAAAAGGACCAGAGTGTACAAAATATTTTACACTGAAGCTCACAGTAATTGCTGGGCATTTACCTCAAATCC
This sequence comes from Geosciurus inauris, assembly GCA_004024805.1. Taxonomy (NCBI): domain Eukaryota; kingdom Metazoa; phylum Chordata; class Mammalia; order Rodentia; family Sciuridae; genus Geosciurus; species Geosciurus inauris. The sequence goes on along the minus strand of PVHX01000416.1, from coordinate 38,747 downwards.
TCTATGAGTTAGAAAAATAACAACAGATAATAGTTGCCTGGCATAGACAAGAAACTTTTTTTTTTACTCTTCTTCTATGATAATGTATTAACATAGATTGGAGAGAGATAGAGAAGAAGGAACAGAAGGAAGGGAGGGAGGGAAGGAGAGAAAAAGTGAAAGAAGAGTAGGGAGTTGGGAGGAAGAAAAGGAGGTGATGCAGGCCTTCACTAATTCTATAGCCAGTAATACTTTTATGATGAGTTGGTTTCTAAATATAACATGTATTTAAGGAAGACATCTTAATTAGATAATTTTTATAACTGCTGAGGTTGAACACACTAAATCAAGGGACTTATATAATTAAGTAAAATCAGCCCCACCTGTCCCATTTCTTTACAGAATTCATCATAACCTCTCAAGAAGGTACAAAATGTTTTTCATCCTAATATGGGTAACCTACTTAATTCTTATTTGCCTTTGAAATCATGAGATATCAACATGTAAGTGCTTGAAATACATTAAAATAAATGAAATTTGTTTTTTCCTAATTCCTATATACCCTTATGTTGTAAATACACATAATCTGAAAAATTTAAAATAATTTATACTCAGTTGCCATAATTATGATCACCTCAAAATACACAGTCTTATTAAGATTCTGAATTTACAAATCTTAACAGGCTTCTTTTTTAAACTATGTGAAATAAAGCTACATTAATAATTAATTAACCAATCAAGGACTAATATAGTTTTTTCTTCCAAATGGAAGTAGTAGAATAATCACAATGAATTTAGGACCCCGCCACAGCACTATGTCAATTGGTAAATATGCATGACAAGAAACAAATAAAATTTGGCACTTCATATCATAAATATATGATATAATATATAATATATATGATGTAATATATACAATATATATATGAATGATGTAAATTGTCATAGGAAGCTTTAATACACTAGATTAGGTATGATGTATACTGACACTTCTGTAACAGGAGATATATTTTGAGTGTCAGGCAATCAATGGGGGCCACAATTTACTGGACACTTTCTTCAGCTGACATAAAATTATGAGATACAATTCATAGTGAGAAAGTTAAGAAAACACATTGACATTTATAAATGATACTGACTTTTTTTTTAAATGACTCTTAGACGCTGGTTTTCTGAGTATTATATACTGATTAAAATTAAAAACTTTACTTGACTGCAGAGATGTTGCAGTGAAAATTTTCTATATCAAAAGTATATTTATTAGTCAATTAATTGACCTCCCTTATAAAAATCATTTCCAAAGTTAGCACATTTATAGATTAGTTTGTAGAGGAGGTTAACAAAACATATCATAATATTTATAATATATGTTTTATAATCTCAATAAGGTACACATTCTCCTTTATACTTTGCAAACAGATTGAAGACTATGGGCATTTGGGAAGGAAAGAGGAAGTGAAACTTGGGACTAAAGTGGAACAAATTATACTGCATGCATGCATGATTATGTCAAAATGAACCTCAATATTATATACATAATAATATTATATATAATTGTAATGAATCAATAACATCATAAAGTAATTAAAAATATGGGCATTTTACCATGTCACTTAGAGATTCACAATAATGAGAATCATAAAGAACATTTGATTTAACATTGATTATAGCAATGGTAACTTAAGCAATGAACTATCCTTTATGCACTTGTCAGTTTATAGACCAGCTTTCATGAAGATGCTCTAAGCTTAATTTATTCCTCATGCACTTTGAGAGCTACCTCGATGATTTCACCTATTTGAAATGCACAAGCCCTTCCAACTATGAGCACAACCAGAAGGGAAAAGTTCCGAAGCAAACCTGGTTTGAATATGTAAAGTATTAGGCATATTACATGCCTGCCTGATTGCAGTTATTGAAGAGTCCAAAAATACTAGCTTATATTTTAAACCCAATTATTTACCATAACTCATTTTGTAATGAACATTAATCTAAAATTTTGTCAGATAATTCACAAGGGAGAAAAATTGATATTTTTCCTTGTTTGATCAATGTAGATATATATGAATTGAAAAAAATAAAGAATGGGACAGAATCGTGAAAGGTTAAACAAAACATTTGTTTTTATAGCACAAACATGACCACTATAAAAATAGTCCATACTCTATTTTCTGAGCTGGTGATTGTTAAAAATCACCTCAAAATTAAAATCACCCAGATGCTTTAAAAGATTTCAGGAATTCTGTCACCTTTCATGATAATTGTCTCCATTCATATTTAAAGTTACAAGTCTTTATGTATTTCTAATAAAATACTGTGACTTGATTTTCAATTCATTTTCTCTAGCTGTATGAAAACTAAAGAGTTGGTTAGTCTCCTATTTAATCTCACATTAGAATCAACCTTGTCCCTACCTGTTATGAACTGTGAGTTCTTCAGACATAATAAAACCATATATTTTTTGCAGCATAAAATTATCAAATACAATTTTATTGCACCTCTTAATCTTTAATTTTTTTGTGTATGCTAATTTCATTTATTCTCAGAACAACCCAAAAGGAATACTTTAATTGCTAAAGGACAGTTACATGTCAGACAATAGGAAAATACATGACTTTTAAAAATCTTCCTGTTTATATTCTATTTTATAAAAGTAAACTGAGATAATAAACATGAAAGACTTTAAAAATTAATAAAGCACTTCAAGAAAGCTGTACCATAAATAATAATTTATAAAACGTTTTTTGTTTTTTGTCATTCCACTGTAATGCCATTACCCATTCCAAAGACCTCCTTTCACTTGGTTTTTTCTCTGAATCATCTGTATTTTAAACATATATTAAAGCTAGGAAAATTAGTTTTGATTGTTCGCAATACATTTCATGACAAGAATTACATGATTACAACTAGTTTTCATATGTTAATCTTATCTTTATTTCACAATATCCTATTTTCTTTCTTTAAAGTGACAAGAGATTATTAAATTGTATAAATCGTAGGTCCACTAAAATTTTACATTCTCATTTTTTGCAACATGATTTTATCATTACTGATAATGTTAACTTTTTTCCACATTGTTCTTATAACTTTCTTATAATGACTTTTATATGTTACTTAATAGAACACAATCCATTTTAAAGCAACTTGCAAATATCCCTACATCTATTAGTTCATGATAGAGGCCCAAGAAGTTTCTGATAAATTCATGAATGAATGGATAAAATATTAAACATTTTGAAACTTTAGAGAAAAATAAAGTATATTCCACATGCTTTAGATATATCAACTCTTTAATTCTTTACCACTTCTTCATAAGTTTATAAAGAAATAGGGCAAAAAAAACGTGAAGGAATTTCTTCAACAAGTAAGAGATAGAACCAAGATCTAGACTTGACACAACAAAAGCCATGGAAAGGAAATCTTTAAAACTCTTTAGTATATGTATTGAAAAGTAAAATATCATTACCACTAAAAATTGGTGTTTCAAAACCTGTACAAATACTGATTTGTGAAGGTGACTCTTTATATATAATCATACAAAAGATAGTTAATGTATGGGCTCTCTCTTTACTCTTTCATTTAGCAATCTCTTGTTTGTAGTTATTGAGGTCTATATTAGTAAACACAGGCTAACTTCAGTAGCAATCTTGCTAAGGTTTTGACATTTCCTACAAAAAATACTGTCCTAAAACACATAGCTGAAATTAGCAATTAGCTTTCTTGACTTAAAACACAGAAAAAAATTGTTCTCACTTAGCTTTGGAGTCACAAAACATTTTTAACAACTTAGACCATGAATTTGTATATGAAAAATATAATATTCCTAAAAAACCTCTGTGAATAGGATATAGGTTGGTTGTGATATTTATGAGCACATTTTTAGGAAGTATAATTTTGTATTTCATAATAATTTTTCATTTCATAAATTTCATAATTTTGTATTTCATAGAGCATATTGCAATTAAAATTTACCATTTACTTACCAAAAACTTTTTGCATATCCCAGATTTTTCTGAGAAAAAAGGTGCTTATTCTACATCTATTATAGAAATCATTTGGTCTTTAAGAAGGTTTAAGAATGCTTTTAAAAATTAGTTACAGACAGTAGACATATAACAGAGAGTTCCATACCTGTCTTGTTGGAAAGTCTAAATGACACCATCTTATCAGGTATATTACACACATTTCTCACTGAAGCGATGCAGCTGTAATTAGCATAGTCCTGAGGTCGAAGATTCTTTAGTTTCAAGATTTTTGTTTCACCCTGAAAATGTAGAAAGAGGTCATTATAAAATTTAATTGTATCCAGAAAGAATGAGCAAAGAATGGCACTATATTGTATTAAATCATATTATTATCATTAAAATATGGCAGATTGTCTTATTTTCTTAAGGAACATGCCCTAAATTACAAAAGAAACACTGTATTTTAAAATAATACTGTAATATGCCTAGAGATAAAAACTAACAGACTACAATGAAAATTCATAACGTTTTCTTTGCAAACTAACTTCCTAGGGGAGAAAAATCTATTTCTGATGGTAGTTATGCAAATCATTATGCAAAGATCAGAACTGTACACTCAATAATTGAGTTTATTCAACAAACACTGCAATCTATGCAAACTTCAACATAAAACATTATGAAATAAGACTCTGAAGAAGAGCTAATAAATACTGTTTTTAGAACAAAGTTAAAGAAGCAAATCTAATGATAGATAACTCAATTAACATACATTAATATTTTGTGTAAATAGGGCAATGACAGGTGAAAGATCAAAACTGTATAGAAGTATTATTATGTGCTTTTATTATTATTGTTCTTGCTGTTTTTTATGTTCAGAACCTCAGCACTAGGTTTTCCAGTGAAGCTGTAGATGGACCCTAATCAGGCAAGTGGCCAGAAGGATCATATACTCCTGATGGGCCAGGAAGGACCATGGAAAAACATTAGAAAGAAATTGTTTAAAAGGTACAAAGAATGAATGAGAAAAAAATCCTCTGACTCAGTTCAAATTATATCCCCAAAGATTTCTAAAGTCATTAGCACATCTCAAAACAGTACTTCTCATAAGGAATTTGCTCAGGGTAATAGCAAAATGGTGTCCCAATAATTTCATATTTGTGATAATTTTTAGAATGTTAACTTTTCTCAGAATACATCTGTGTAGGACAATGTGTTATTTTCTTGTTATTCTTATCACTCTTCTTGGGTAACATTAGTCAAGTCCCAAAGTTAGTCAAGTCCTTTGCAATAATTAATATGCTATTAAGGAGGAGTGGAATATTTAGTGATGATATATAAAGGCACCACTGTTTATTTGCAATAAACCTTAGCAAGACACAAGCACACAGTTTTCCAAAAGTGTCAAATGAATTCCCACTGTTCTACACATGCCATTGTGGATGTAATCCTTTCAATTCACTGTCAAAATTTGGTTTTAAATAAGTCACACCTAAGTATTTTCCTCAGTGGAATAAATAGTAAACTTTTATTTTTCACACTGTAAAATATTCGCTGGGATCAAGTTACTTGGCATCCATCTCACCTCAAATAGTTATTGTTTCTTTTTACTTTTTTAAAATATAAAATCTGATTGCATTGTTTCCCTACTAAATTACAAAAGAATGGTTTGTTTTAGGGAAAAAAATTACATTTTTTCCTGCAACACACAAATATAAATGTATCTCACACAAATATATACAAGAAGACTGTTTTTAGAATACATTTAAAACATGTTCTTTTGTGTTACAGAACTCTGTACATTAACTATATAAAATGCTTAGAAAATGTGCTTAGAGTCGTTGAAAGAAAATGTTATCCTATAACCAGGTTACTCAGACAATTTTTGAATGAGGTCATACATCTCCTCCCTCTGTGTCATTTAACTGCTAAACATTCCTTTGTTTTTCCTACTCTCAGAACTTAACAAAATATTCCCTGGGATTCTATTTGTTACACACTTAACCTCAACTTTATAACATCTCCCTAGGTGAAAATTATTTTTTGCTGATGAATTTTTCCTACAAGCCTCACTCTCCTGCTCAACACTTCCTAAATTAAATTTAAAATTTATTCATCTAAACCTACTCTTCCTTCTTTAATAACTGGAATCTTAGATGGGATTATAACTTCTTATTAATATATTCATTATCTCTCTCCCAGCTCAATCTTTTATTGACCTTTAAACATGTTCAATCTCAATAATTCTTTTTATTTTTAATTGTAATGCTTTAAACTCTAATATTCAGCTAAAACATCTCCTGATTGTGCTTATCATAGTTTAAATAAAATAAACTGCTCTTTATCCAAGAACTTTACAAATGTTTGAGGTATAACTGACAAATAAAACCTGTGTATATTTAAGGTGTATAACTTGATGTTTTGATATACTATATACTTACACACTGTGAATAATTATCACAGCCAAGGTAATTAACATACCCATCATTCCATATTGTTACTGTTTTATTTCACTATTTTAAAGGATGAAATCAGATCATACTAATGCCATTTCCCTGCTAGATCACATGAATTACTTGCTATTGTTCTTCCAAATAAATGCTACGGCTATTAACGTGACTGTCAAATACTAAGTGATCTGCATTTTCCTGGCATCTTTGGTCTCATTCCATTTTCTTAGTGCCTAATGCACATCAATACTTCCAGTGTCTTCCTTCTGCACACTATTTACTTCTATGTCTAATGAATTTCATCTAGTTCTTGGGTGATAAAACTACTAACTTACAAAAGTCATTCTTCTCTCACTTGATATAGGATAAATGTTCATGAGTTTTATTTCTGTCTCTTTGTAATGGGCACAGTTTAAATTTATTTGGGCAATGGATTTATCCTCCGCTAGACTCCTCCTTTTGCCAGTAACTACCTAGAAAGCAGGGATTATGTATGCTTGCTCTCAGCATTGTATTCTGAGTACCATATACAGGAGTTAGCATAGAAAAGATTCTTTTAAATCAATGTTTTTAAAAATTGAATGTACTCTTATCACCTTTTACCACCCAGGGGTTTTCTTAGTGCATATTTATTTCTGCAGAATTTACTACCTAGTTGACATCTGATATGAATTTAATAGATGATATATAAATTAAATATAAGCAGATTAAATACAATTAGGGAAAATGTCATTACTGTATTAAATAATAAATAGAAATTTGTGTACCAATAAAAGAAAAAGATCATTTTATTTTAGTAACAAATTACCTAGATTACACTTTAATTTGAGAAGGAAATTTGGGCAGATAATACAAAATAAGAATCAGGTGCAAATTGAATCAGACCACAAGAAATAAAATGTAAATGTAAATCAACAGAACTATAAATGACATACAGATATAAATAGTAATTAAATAATGTTATATATGGAATTAAATATTTACATATAATTATATGCATGATTACTTCTAATTCTGAAAAGAAGCAACCTCTAATGTTTCTGGAAATTTTATTATATGTAGTCCAAATTATAAGCAGTCATACAGTGGTAATGATTATCAACTACATACAATAAACATTACTATTTAGATTTATAATTAAAAAGATAAAGTCACTATACTCAACATAGAGCTAATTATACATCTAATTACTACATCTTGCTTCTGTTTTCACTGACAGATTCTTTTTTAATTTCTATTTTATGGATATCGTTTTTTCAACACTCCATTATAACTGAACCTACTATCATCATTAAGGTTGTTCTTTTCTTAAAGTTCAATAAATCATTTAATGTTTCCAAATTTCTCCACTTATGTTTGTCATTTTAGATTATCTTTTTTTAGTATAACAACCCTTCATGTATAGGCAGTTATGAGTACAATAACTTATTCATGTTTTGGTTGATATTCATTTCTCTATTATACAAATTTAAATCTTCAATCTTGTGCTACTACACTCTTCACAGAATCCAATTCATTATCATACTATCAATTAACACCTACATATAGATAAATGAAAAATCTCTAATGAAAAAGAAAAATATTGCATTTGGAAAAATCACCAAGAGTATTGTAATTAATCATTCTAGATTTTCCTAATTTTTCCTGTTCTTTTACATGCAATACTTTCTAGTGTTTGCTCTCTTCCAGTTTATTTTCTTTCTTTCTTTCTTTTTCATTCTTGATCTGTAAAGTTTTTATAATTCTCTGTGGTGGTTTTTTAAAGCTATTTATTGATGTCTATTTTTTCCAGCATTATACAGTCTTCTCCAAAAATCCAGATACATTATACTTTGCCAACAAAGAATAAACAGAATTTGTTTCTCCTTTTTTTATATTTTTTCCCCTCCTGGGTTTTCCTTTGACTTCTCTGTGCATGACTTCTGTACTTCTCTACCTCTACTCTGATTGGAACTCTCATCTCACTTTCTTTGATAAAGATCTGATGAGCATTTTCAAAATCATATGAACTTAGTGAGTTCATTATCCTATTCCATTGCTGACCCCACCACCTCTCATCAGGTTTCTCTTTGGATGTTGTTACATTTATAATGGCAACCACCATCATTCCCCCCATTCAGACTCAGAATTTATGTTATCATTCACTCTTCAGTGTTTTCCTTCTCCACATGCAATGACAACAGTGCTTTTGACTCATTCTTCAATGTTCTTTCACAAATGACTTCTCCTTTCCACTCCTACAGGCATGGTACATGCTTCAGACAATCATAAACCATTGATTTAACAAATATTGATTGGGTATATGTTCTGGCTAGAGCAACATGCTGCTTACTACAGAGAACCACGGTTCTTCTTTACCCTAATCATTTGTATTCTGCAACCAGACTTTGTCTTCATATAGCAAAGAAAGTCAATTGCTTTAGTTGTTATGCTGACCATGGCATGTCCTTTCTATCAAAAAGTTTAAAGAACAGCCAGTTGCTGAATTTAAAATTAACTAAAATAATGGAGGGAATGAAGTGGTCTAAAGTTTAGTTTCTTCATCTTCATGCTATTAAGAGAGATATGATCTCTCTAAAAATTCATCAAGCTGTGCACTTATCTTTCATGTACTTTTCTATATGAATTTGACTTTTTGATTAAAGTGTGCATATAAAATTAATGATAATCTCACCTCAATGAACAGTTAATCACGGTCCATAACCTGTGCTAAGTACTTGTTGCTGCAAATACTAGCACCATCATGAAAAATACATGGAGATCATTTATGTTTGAAACAATAAATATCTAAACAAATAATTCATATAATCTTAAAGAATATTAAGTGGTATCAAATAAATCAATAAGATGAAAGAGATGGAAATGTGATCAGATGGGACATTCTGAGTTGCATCTCTAAGGAGGTCATATTTGAGTTGAAATAAGAAGGACCTTGCCAAATTTAACTTTCTCTTTTTCATAATTATTGTAAATCAGATTTTCAACTTTATCATGATTATTTACTCCACCAAATAATAAGTACTTCTTTGGTTATTTTGAATGTTACCTGATAGCCATTATTTAAAAAAAGAATTTAACACAAAAGCTATTACCTCTGAGTCAATCTAAAAGTCTGTTTCTCCTACAGGTTTGTCTTCTGAATTAATATTTTTATCTATTTATATCAGTAATATTTGAGTATATGTGTGTATATTTTCTGGCATTTACATTGTTATTTATATTGATTTTGCCATTTCCATTTTATGGGGCACTTCCCTTTAAATTCTAATCCCTGCCACTTGTGCCATGTTTTACATGTTGTCAAATTAGTAAAGACTACTGGTTAGAAAATAATAGAACCAATTCTTTATCTTGCACATTTTCAGTAAATAGTTTTGAGCCATTTTGAGTCTAATAGTAATAATAGGAATACAAAGTAACATTAAAGAAGGCTACAAGATGGATTTATGAAGCTGAGGTAGGAGCTATCTACAGAAGAATTGAACAATCACTTTTGGGCAAGAGAATATAAATGGGAAGCAATCTCCAGAGAAATATATAAGATAATCAAGTATATCTGATCCAGTAGAAATGGAAGTTTGTCCATTAAAATTCAGAGGTCATTTTTGCAATAGATGTGTCCTTGAAATGTTGTGTATACTTGAGTTTTTGTAGTAAGGAATGATTTTGGCAATTGGATCATCCAAAAGAAGAAAAAATAAATCAGTAGGAATATTGAGAATTTAAGGCTTAAAGTGAGAATTAATGCTACCCTTTGAGATGATTTCCAGTCCTCAAAGACCAACAATTATGCCCCAATAAAGAACAGTGATTTACACATGTATATCTTGTTAATTATTATTTAGAACAGAACAGCAAAGTGGGTATATGAGAAGGGAACACAAAAGAGATAGCAAAACCTCCAGGTTCACTATTTCTCAATGGTTCTGCTATTATCATGGAATTAAAAAGCTGTTCTGGATGAGTTTAGATGATTACTCTTTTAGTCAAAAGGCATGAACCTACAAAAGCCATATAAAGTAGCCTCCAAGTGAGATTAACCTGCAAACCACGTCAAAAGGGACTGAAAAAATATAAATAATTACAGGTAGACGTATGAAAGAATTTGAACATTATCATGCAATTCACCACATTCAGGAAATGATGGAAATATTTTTTTAAAAAATGTATATAATGTATAGCAGAGAATACAAATGCATATGTGTGTCAGTCTGTCTATCCATATTCTATCAAATGAAAGGTATGTATATACAAATATACATAAATATATATATGTATATATATGTATATAGAATTTAAATGTTATCAATTATACCTGCTTTATCACACATTAATATTATTTCTTGATAATATAAAGTTGATATTCTGTTATGTTGGGAATCTTTTTGAATATGAATTTCCATGATTTTTTAAAAGGAATTTTGAGTTGATTATTGTGTAATTGTATAATTAGTCTAATTAGTCTAATTATAACTAATTATGTAATTGATGTAAATATGTTCAGTCATGTAATTAGTTGGTATAATTACAATACACAGGAAGATGTTATGAATAGCTTCACAAAAGTTCTAAAAAATAGCAAATGAATATGTGATTTATAAATTTAAGTACATGTTTATTGAGCAATTACAAAATAATTTGTAGCAAGTATAATCTTTTAAAACTATATTTCAAATAAAAGGAATAAATAAAATATATGTTATACATTTCAAAAAATATATTATGTATAAAGATATGTTATATATATTTTGTCAGTGACCTTACCAATGTTACCATTGTCCTAGTTAAAAATTATCCATTACTTCAAGCAATATTTCCATGCTACTTTTAAAATAAATTGGAATTATCCTCAGATATTAGAAAACTATAAAGCCTTCCAGTTTACATTCATTTCTGTAACTCTAGTTTATTTTATAAACTTAAAAATAAATAGCAATATATGTTTGCCTTTGTCTCTCAGTATTAAGTGAGTAGAGAGGTATGAAAAGCATAATTATTTCTTTTAGACTTATTATGATTTCATATCAGCCTCAGGAACACAAACCAATTTCATTCTGGAAACATTATCTATAAAAAGTTATAAACAAGATTTTGTCAGTCAGTATGATTGTAAAATAAATATTCAACCAAATTGATATAGTTATTAACCTAGTATGAATGGGCATGCAAAATAGAGATATCTTATTGTCTTAGAAGCTATTTTATTAAAAATAAGACATTATTATTGAATAGCATTATTATTGAAAAATCTAATATCCTTCAAAGAAATTTAATTTTCTAACATTAAAAGAATAAGCAGCCATATGATCCATCTGAATTCTTATGCAATTTTGTCCCAGTATGCCCTCCCAGCTTCACAGCACACTATTCTCAGCATGTACCAATTATTGTTCCTGCCAAGCACAGTCATTTTTCACATAGGTGAGAATTCAGAGTCATTGTCTTCCTTCTGTATTACCTGCAGGTGTTAATAATTCCTATAAAATGCTCCTGCTATGGCAGGATGGTGAACCCCTATTTTGACAATAGTTTTTGGTTTGTATAATAGTCACTGTTTAACTTTTCCTTTATATATCAATAAAGTTATTAAAGGAGGAATCTTGTGTAGATAACTTCATTATTTCAGGCAAAGCTTTTTATTTCATAGATTTCAGATATTCTAACTGGATATTATTTACATTATACAGTGATAGAGTACATAGGCTATAGACCCATGAAGATAAATTATTGTTGAAGTTCTCTGCTATAATTTGAATATCCACTCAAATTCAATTTCAAAACTGATATTGAAATCTAATTGATACTGTGCCAGTATTGGGAAATAGGAACTTTAAGAGGTTATTAAGTGGTGGGGGCTTGGTCCCCATAAATGAACTAATGATGTTATCTCATCATAAATGAACTAATGATACTAGTTAATTGTAGAAGTTGCTTTATTGTAAAAGTGAGCTTTCTTTCATCCTCTCTGGCATGTCAGCACACAGGAAAAAGACCCTCATCAGAGATTGGCATCTTGATATTGGACTTCCCAGTCTCCAAGACTATGAGAAATAAATATATTTTCTTTATAAATTAGACAGTCCATCGTATTCTGTTATAGCAGCAGAAAATGAACTAAGACATGTTCTAAAACAAACAAGTTAACAAGGAAAGTTTTTAAATTATAAGAAATTTATGGCAGTTGATGGAAAAAATAGTTCAATAAATATATAATGCTTAAAATATATTTGAACACAAAAAACCCTAGCATAATAAGCAAAAATATGCATACAAATGATTTCTATCTTGTTATGAATAACAAAGTCATTTTAGGAAGGAAAATAATTAAGATAAATATATATACACATATACATAGTATTTTATATTCTATACACTCTATGTAAAATTAATTCAGTTTTTCTTAAATAACTAAAAATGACTTACTAGATATTGTCATTTTTAACATAATTAGGTTCTATTACTAAACTAAATAAAAAACAAAATGAACAAAGTAATTAAACATATTTCTCCTAAAACCAAAGCCAAATAAATTTTAAATAGATTCCTTCATTCCTTGAAAAGTTTACCATTGGAAACTGGAAATTAAAATGTATTATTTTAAGAACTATTTTCCATAAAAGCCAAATCAATCAGCAATATTTATAATTATGTACTTCATAGTGAAACTTAGGTAATACTATGGGTAATGAGATATAGGTTACAATACAGGAAGTTAAAAAATAGTTTCCAAGAGTTGACCTTTTAAATTTAATTACTGTATATAATACAAGTTGTACTCATATTTCTGTCCTATGGTCTTCCAAACACATTATATTTCAAAGGAACGGATTTGGAAAAACTGTCTTTTCAAATAGCTATAATATTGCATGCTGCCTAAATTAAGAAAGTGTTCTAGAATAGTGGGTAGAAACACTGAATCTTAACTCTTACCTGGGTAAAGAAGGGTTCATAAATTTCAACTCCTTTGTCAGATCCTTGTAGTAATACCTCCTGGCCACGTCTCCAGCTATACCGGACAGGAGGGTTAGAATTGGCAACACACCGAAGGAACACCGTTCTCTCGTAGTAAAACTGTTCCTTAGCTTCTCCTATACTTTGATGAACAGTTACTACTGGGTCATCCAAATCTAGAATAAAATAAAAACAAACAAGTGACAATGTGATGAATTGCACGGCTTTTAAAGTACTACATGTTTCCAATCTAACCAAAGATGCATATTCTTAATTGATATTACTTATCAGTAGGTAAATTTTTTTCATTGAGTTAATTGAACTCATTTACAAAGAAACTTCCAATGAGAGAAGTAAAGAAATGTGACATCACTGCTCTATTTTTTGAGACAGTACAAATGACTTTATGTATTTCCAACTCTGCCAATAGCCACATGGAACAGAACTCCAGGAGAGAGATCAAAATTCAGAATTCTCATATTCAAGAGTTTAGACAAAACAATGAACCAGAGGAATAGTGACAGAGAAATCAATATCATGCAGTCCAATTGACTGTTTTTTTAATGTACTACTTTAACCAATTAATAACACATTAAAATCAAAATATAATGTCTATAAATTATTATAATTTTTATATAACAAAATTTAACTATTTACTTTTTCCTTCATTTCATTCATGGATAATTTGAAATGTGCTAACAGATGCTACTATTAAAAGGCATTAATATTTCCACCACTGAATATTAAGAAAAAAATATGTGTCATTTTCTATGTGTTGTAAAGGACTCTATACCACAGGGCTTACCACTTTCAGGGAGATGCCAATTTGTAAATATCTTGGGCTTTGTGGTTTATAAGATCATTATCTGAACTCCTCATCTCCACCATTATAGTATGACAATAGCTGAGGACAGTAGGCAAATCAATGAAGGCTGAAAGTCCCTTCTGAGTTACATTAACACTTTAACACAGGCACTCTGGAAGCATTTGCCTAATGGGTCATAGCTTTTCAGTTCTTAAAATAGAACTGAAATAATATTTGTAATATATTATATTAATATAACTACTATGATTTTTGTCAACATTTTATCCCCGGTTGTTTTCCTTAAGAGAAGAAATTAAGAAATGCATATGTCATAGAGTGACAACAAGCTAGTATCAACTTATGACAGGTAATGCAAATACATGCTGTCAAATATCACCTTCAAGCAGGTTTTCCCATTTATCATTACGAAAGGTCATTTAACTTTTATGATTTTAAATTTCCTTATTAATAAAGTGAAAATAATAATAACACCATATTATTCAGGCTTTTGGAGGATTAAACGAAATAGCCCATAAAGCCTAGGACTCATAACAAATGCCCAATAAAAGTTAGCTTTTACTACTAAAAATACTATTTTTGTCATCATCAGGGTGGATTTAAATAATTCCCATTTCCTCCATGTTGTTCTTTATCTCACCAATTCATAATGTGCACAACTGTCATTATAAATAAGTACAGATAGGTCTTGCCTATTTCTTCAGGCTATCAAATACTTCTACATGACAAGCACTTTTATGTGAAAACTTGAAAATAAAAAGTGTGTATCTGTGTGTGTGTGTGTGTGTGTGTGTGTGTGTATATATATATATATATATATATATATATTTTTTTTTTTTTTTGGCACCAGGAATTGAACTGAGGGTCTCTAAACCACTGAGCCATATCCCCAGCCCTAGTTTGTATTTTATTTAGAGACAGAGTCTCACTGAGTTGCTTAGGGCCTCACTAAGTTGCTGAGGCTGACTTTGAACTCATGATCTTCCTCCCTCAGCCTCCTGAGCCATTGGGATTACAGGCGTGTGCCAACATTCCCAGCCAAAACTATAATATTTATGGACATAAGAATAAGAAAGTATAAGAATATATGATGTCCTGTATATTTAAAAGAAATTGTTCATTAGAAAAGATTCTTTTTGATGTGTAAAAATATTTATAAGCCAACAAAACTAGTGATGTAATAGCTGCCCTATGGAATCAAAGCAAAGAATAGAATCC
Source organism: Geosciurus inauris (assembly GCA_004024805.1). NCBI lineage: Eukaryota > Metazoa > Chordata > Mammalia > Rodentia > Sciuridae > Geosciurus > Geosciurus inauris. The sequence continues at coordinate 23,364 of PVHX01000416.1, read as the reverse complement.
AAAATTTCACACTTTCAAAAACATTTTTTCAACCAATGTGAATTGTTTTGCCACACTATACTTTGATTTCTAGTTTTCCAACATTTTGAGTTTTTTTTCTTCCAACATTAGCATCTTTTCACAGCTACCTCAAAATCTTCTAATTATACTAGTACAAATTTACAGAACAACTGCTGCTTTTTGGTAAAACTTAAGGAACTTTCAACTTAAATACACTCTATTAACTGTACAGGGATATCTGCTGCCTGGTGTTAGTAAGTTGGAATATTTAGGGATTCTAGATTCATTTTCTTGAGATGCACATAAGTTTTTCAAATCAACCAAATATTCACTGATTTAGTGATTACCTTTTCATATATAAATCAAGTCCTATGGTAGATTACTTAAATGAGTTCAGCCTTAGTGACTTGAAAAAATGTAGTGTAAGCTGATTATAAACAATTTTATTTCTTGTTCAAAACATAATTTTGCTTAGTGATACTTTGTTACAAGACATGAACTGCATTATATTTTAAGAACAAAATTCTGAAGACAGAAAGCTCAGGAACAAAAGAGAATTAGCTGGTCAACAACTGGCTGATTAACAGTGGTGACTGTCCCAGGGTTCCGGGTAGTTAAGAGTACTACATTTTCCAACATCCATTCATTGATGTATCCCTACATCTTTTCTGGCTAAGTAGTGGTGTCAAGAGGCCCAGTCCACAACAATTGTTAAATATGCTCCTCCCTGGCCTGGATGAGTTTTGGGTCATTGGACTTCTGAGAATCAAATCCTGTGACAACAGCTTACTGAAAATTCTATTGGCTAAGTCATCTGTCAGATTCACTCATGTTTAGGAATTTCTACTTCATAAAATTCTTAAGTGAATTCTTCTCTTTAGAATTAAAAACTGATGTGGCTAAACAAGATTTGTTTTAAACAAGTCAAAGGCATGGCTAAAAACATGTTTTAAGGGAAATTATATATAGCTGTGTATAAATACGCATAAATATATGTAATGTGAGATACACTTTACATACATATATAGGTCCTAAATATATTTAAATATACATCCTTTATATTCCTAAATATATACTAAATACATGTATTTGTCTTAGGTCATATTTCTGGGGAAAAAAGACCATAAGAGATATATGTGCAGCAAATGTATTGAGTAGTACTTTCTAGGTCAACAATATGACTGAGTAAAGAAGGGAGAATTGGGCAGGAGGAGGGTTAAGCTACACCACAAGTGTCCGGTTAGCTCTGGAATAAGTTTTGGACCTCTACATTGCCATCAGAATTGTCCTACCCTGAGTCAAGGGAGCTCTAAGCCCTTACAAACCTACCTCCTGTTGAATCAACTGGTCATTTGATTTGTGGTGCTCCCCACTAGTGGGTAGGACATCGCAAAGGGAATCTGTTTGAGTAGGGCAATTTCTAGAAAGGAACTTAGTTAACAGTCTAATTATCCCAGAAGCTGGATTAGTAAGGGCTGTGGAGGGGATCTGGCAGTTGTACTATAACATTTCACTCCAATCCATCTGTTAGGTTCCATCTAGGAAAAACTAGTACAAGATTCTGTTCAGTCTCCTTTCCTGGGAAGACTTTCAGAAGGAATTTTGGTGGGATGACATTCATTATCTCCTATTACTAGCATTCTAGATTGCTCACATGTTGGGATAGTAAATCTTATGTTGTAGATAGCTGCCCTAGTGGTGTCACAGGTGCTTTATCACTGAGAAATTTGAAATTTTTGGTCACCACAGCTTTCTCAGGCCATGGCTCACACACTGATTGGTTTACCACCAAAAACAGTTAGGAAAATAATAACAAATGTCTTAGTGTATCAACAGGGTAATATATATATATTCCTCACTGCCTCACTACGTAACAACGGTCCTACCACCAGCAGCTCCTATAGACTACATATTCCTTCAAGGATAGTGACTCTTCTTATCCACTGCTTTGTGAAACAGAAATCTAAAGTAAGCGAGTAATAGCCATGGTTTAAAGATTAATGGGGATCTTGCTGTGTCATTTAATAAAAGCTTTTTCCCTTTCTGGGAATTGGGACTGCTAAACTGGAAGAGCCCAGAGTTGCGGGAAGAGAAGCACAGATTCCCCACGTGGGTCATTGGATGTGATGGTAGTAAATGAGTCACTCCTTGGTTCTTGGACCTATATACGCTACAGAAAAAGAAGAAAACTTCATATAATAATGGCCATTGGTTTAGGACTTAACTGAATCATGGAGGATAGCACCCTTTCCTCACCAGATTCAGTTGGCCTTTCAAAACACCGTTCTATCATTCTCTCAAGCTAGAATTTTTAGGTGATGTAAGATTTGCTATGACAAGATATTCCTATGGCATCATGCCCACAGAAGAATCCTAGATATCCAGGTCAACTTGGATCCTGTGTATGACAGTCCTCAGAATGTTTCAGGAGTACCCTTTTCCTTGTTTATGTTATACCAGTAAATGGATGTGTTTTCTACAGAAAGAGCTTAGAACATTACTGCATATACTTCTTTCCAGTGATTCAGGTGCCCCTCAGTCAATGAGTCCAAGGTATAAAAATTGCCTCAGCTTCAAAAAGTGGGAAAGAAGTCATGAGTCATTAGATGACTATGTTCAGTCTCCTGATCATGTATCTTTGATTTGTTTTAATTATGTAGGTTATGTGCTACTTTGTTGGCTGTCCATGTAGTCTGTCCCTAGGAATAATGTGTCTTACTAACCATCTTCATAGATGTTTGTAATCTAAAGTTCTGGATGTAAACTAGCTGTTCATTAAGATAATTGTGCTCAGCATTCAGATAACAATTAATCTCCTAGGCTCTATTATTTTGAGATACTGTCACCTCATCTATAAGCAACAGCCCAATTATGTAATAGCATTTCCTGTCATTCAATATTTTTCTACAGAGGACAGTCATCACTGAGCTTCTTAATAATTCTTATGTCTCAGCTTTCAGCATATTCTCATTACTTCAATGGAATGTCCTTCACACTATTCCAATAGAGTGAGATGACGATATTTCTAGATGTAACCTGATATATTCATTTTAGCATGCTCAAATGTATAAATCTCTGAGTTTTTAAATCTTTTTTTAAATGTCTGCAGAGCAGTTCTGGCATTTATATTTCATTTAGTGGGGACTACTAATTTATTCAAGCTTCCATATTCCAAAAATGTTAAATCCTGTATCATGGTATAATGTTCCAATATAAATCAACTTTCATTAATAAGCTTTTCATCACTGTAATCAAAATACATGATAAGAATATCTTAGAGGGAAAATGTTTTATTTGGGGCTCAGAGTTTCAGAGTTCTCAGTCCATTGTCAACAGGCTCCATTTTTCTGGGTCTGAGGCAAAGGCACAATACTATTGTAGAAGGGTATGGCAGCCAGATAGCTGAGGGAGGATGAGGTACTGAGGACACTGGGAGTCCTACTTCCTCCAGCCACACCCTACCTCACTAGAATTATCACCCAATATAGAACTTCTTTCAAATTATTAATCCATCAAGTGGATTAATCCACAGATTAGGTTATAGCTCTCATAATCTAATCATGAGCTTTTGAGGGGTACCTCATATCCAAACCACAACATTCTACCCCTGGGCCCCAAGTTTATGTCCATCTCATAATTTAAATGTATTTAGCCCATCTACAACTGCCCCCATAATCTTAATATTCCCAGCACCAATTCCAAAGTCTCCTCTGATATTCAAGGCAAATTCTTGGCTGTGATCCCCTACAAATAATCAGCAAAAATAAATAAATAAATAATGGCTTCTAGAAAAGTATTTGTTATAAAGGAGTAGCTGTTGAACTTAAGGGTAAAAATGAATTTTCTGAAGTCATTTTTATGACATATATATTTATTTATTCTTACTGAAAAATGACATTGACCATATTAGTAACAGATTAGTCTTCCTTTATAATAATTTAGGAGGTACTGGGGTCCTCCGTGTCAGCCCACAAGTTAGATGATGCGTCTCTGAAATGCCATTTTAGAAGCAAGTTCCACAGATCATCTAAAATGAGATTTTGAAAATCTGATTGATAAAGACATGAATTTGTAAAATTTATTAAGAAATATCCTAACATCAACTCATGTGGTATTCACAAAAGAAGAGTAGGATTAGGCAGTGAGAAGAATTAAATTGTGATGCATTACTACAAAAAATCCACATGGTGTAGACAGACCTCTTGAGTTGAAGACCTTTTAGAGTTGTCCTGAATAGCTTTCTTATAATGTACCCTGATAGGTCACTGGATTAGAAATTGTCCTGGTGAGCAAGCTTGCTCTTGGGCTAGGTGGCCCTCCCTGGCTGAGGACAATTCCCTAAGAGGGACTCATTTAGGAGACTATATGTTCTAGTACTCACAGAATTTAAACAGGTAAGTGATTACACAGTTTTATCCAAGGACATGGATATTAAAATTTTAAATTTACTTTAGGCTTTATTTATACTTCAGGAAGTATAAAATATGCCTCTGTATTTATTCAATAGGCAATATTAATACTATCTGGCCTTGATAATCTTAAAAAATAACACTGGACTGTTTTCTATGATTGCTGATATTACATCTATATTTCTTTCTTTAAATACATTTATTTTAATTTGATATTCTAGATGTGTGAAATTTAAACTTTTAAAAAATTATACTCAATGTCATGGGCAAAAAGAGTCTATGATTCTTATTTACTCAATAGGATCCAAATTTTACACATATAAAAGTGGTAGAAATCACTGAATACATTATTTGATTTATGAATATTTGTCAATAAAATATATTTTATTGACATAACATTATTTTCTATAAATTATATCCCTGTGGGCATATGACTCATATTTTAGTTTTGTTTGTATACCTAAAAACCAATATAATGTACATAAGTACTCAATAATGACCTCCTAAGTTACTATAAAGGCAGGCTAATCTGTTACTAATATGGTCAATGTCAGTTTTCAGCAAGAATAACTATATATACCATAAAAATGATCTCAGGAAATTAATTTTTACCCTTGAGTTCAGTGGCTACTCCTTTATTACAAATAATTTTCTGGAAACCTTTTTTTTTCTGATTAAATATATCAGATGCTGACAGATTAAAGTCATTTTAAGAAAATTGTTTTAAAAGATGTGAGCTACCTTTCTTAACTCTAGACAGAATTAAGTCTCCCAAAAGAATTTACAGCATGAAAAATTTAACCTAGGTTTGACAGCATGGTAAGGGAAATGTTCCAACACAATCTAAACTTTTCTCCATTTTTCTTTGTGTACCTATAAGAATTATCTACTTGCCTAGTTTCATTTTACAAGCATTTTTTAAATTTCTTATGTGATCTCAACATGTAGATGTTCATGATACAAAACCCAATTCAACTAATGGTGTTAGACCTAAAAGTTACTTGGTACATATTTTAAGCTAATTTCTTTAGGGAGAACCTTTATATATGTCAAAGTTTCATCTTTACATGAAACTTGTCTCTTAATCTCCTGGGAAGTTGAGTTTCAGAGTGACTGCAATTTGTCAGTTTATTATTTAGCAGAGTTAATATTATAATCAAATTTATTTAAATCTATAATTTTTATGTCATTTTTATACTAAATTTTATACATCCACAATATGCTAAACATTGCATTAGACACTCAGTTTACAAGTTACCTATGATTCACTGTGAAAGAAAGAAATAGAGAAGATGCAAAAACTCAACACAATCTTGGTTAGATAAAGCATCCAATAGAGATATGAATAAAAGACAGGACTAATTCCATCTTGAAAGAATAGTACAGGTTTTCTAAAAAGTTGATGTGTGAGATAGATTCTAAACTATAGAGTAAGCAAGGTGAAGAGCAGGAAGTGTCATTTATCAAGTTCTGAGATAACAAAGCAAATACTAGATAACACATAGCCACCAATATTAGAGAAGAATTTTGTGTTTTAGGAAATGGTACTAGGACCAAATATTTAGTAGCACCATGGAAGAAAAGGAAATTAATATCATTATATATATATGTGTGTGTGTGTGTGTATGTGTGTGTGTGTGTGTGTGTGTATTTTAGCCATTATCAGCTTTCATTTTAGAAAGAGATTAGGTACTTCTCTCTGGATAAGAGATTTGGAGGTGAGAAAATAATGGTAAGGAGATGAGTAAGAAAGTGGCTGCAATAATTAAGATGAACAGTGCTAAGAGATTTGAAATAGGATGGTGGTTATGAACACAGATAGAAAGTGTAAATGAACTGACTGACTGAACTGGGTAACAGACTAGATAGAGGGATGAGGAAAAGGTTGGAAGATGTTTCAAAATCTGGCTTTAGCCATTGGGTAGGTGGTGTTTTCACTGCAAGGTAAAGTGGAAAATGAGAATTTCCACCACAGGGAAGGTGGGAGGGGCTGTGAAAGGTAGGGGAGTTGATAAGCTCTGCGTGGATCATGCTGGATGCCAGGTACCTGTGCTCCTCCAGTCACAATGTGCATTACCTGGAGCCACAATCAGAAGTCCAGGCTACCAATATGCATTTGGGATTCATCAGTATGCTGTGTGAGAAATGAATCACTCAAGTAGTGTGCAGAATGAAAAAGTAAAAGACCAAGGAGAGAGACCTGGGCAGTGCCAAAGGCAGCCAGAAAGAAGGGAAATCTTTGAAAGAGACTGAGGAGAATGATGGGAGAGGTAGAGTCAAAACTAGTCTGTGATAAAATAAATTTTAAAAGTACTTCCACTGGCATGGAGAGGTTGGAAAGCAGGAAAAATGATGAAAAGAGGTCAAGGTTAGAACAGAACTAGAAAAGGACTTCAAATATGACAAGAAATAGGTCATTGCTAACCTTTGCAGGAGTTCTATCAGCAGAGTGGCACTAACAATCATTTTTCTGTACTGTATGGTGTGAAAGTCACGTAAAATCATAGTGAGATTAATGGAAATAATCCTTTCAAAAAACTTGGTTCTGACAAGACAGGGGAGAGTAATTAGAGAATAATATGTGATCAAAGGAATCTTGCTGTTTTTTCCCCTTGTTTTGTTTTTCCATAAGCTGAGAGATGTACATTTAAATACAAAAGAGGGAAGAACCAGGAATTTAAAAGCAAAAAAATAAAACAGGAAGCGTCAGAAAACTGTTCAATGAATGAAACTGTTATTTTAGTAAATAATGATTATGTTAGTGGTAGATGTTTTATATAGATTTTTATAATTCAACATTATTTAAGATTTATTTTATCAGTGGTGTGTCCTTGTTTTTCAGAGGTATTTAATTCAACCTCTCAGCCTCCTAGGTTAACCCTTCCTATTTATATCATAGTATAGATGTATTTTATAACTTAAAAACACTAAAGTGTAGTTTCACATTAAAGACCTTTTGAGTTTGGTTCACTAAATCATGAAAACATGTGCTTATAGTCTGTGCCTCACTTCTATGGAGGATACTCTGGTGACATAAACAGTTAACTGTCCTCCCAGCATGCACTGGCACAATTAATATATGTGCCTATGACTAATCAGTTATTAACTACAGCTGAAGTCATGGGGTATAGTTACAAGTTAAAGAATCAATTAATCTCAAAAATAATCACAGCAGAAGCATGTTTTCCACAGGGGTTTACTCCACCATTTGGTCCAATTTTTCTGCCTTTAATCTTTGAATTAAACCAAATGAATCTGAAAACCCAGATGGCAAAGACACACTAAATACTGTATTGGATATCATCTTTCCCTCTGGGAAGTTCCATAAATTTTAAAAATCCTATACAGAAAATATGCAAATGTGTTAAGAAAAATAGCTACTCAATACAACTGCAGGCACTAAAACTAGTGAAGCACATTATTTTACCAATTTATGGACAAGAATTTTTATTAGTTATAACTATAGGATGAATGCACATAAAATAGGTAATGCTAAATATATGCATATGTCTGTCAATTGCTACAACCTGAATAAAATTAAGTTGCCCTGAAGTCATACAAAAGAGAAGCTAAACATTGTTAGATATATCAGAAGTTAAGAACATAGCACTTTATTACAAACAAAGCATCGGTATCAATGATTTGTAGGACTCACCGCAGTTACCAATTTGAAAGCTGTTTTCTTGAATATATCAATGGGAAATTTTGTGCAAATGTTGATAAGAAATGTTTTGTATCTTTTTCTGCATAGTGATTTTTGAACAATAAGTAATTTTATCTGATAACTCATCAAAGAAAACAGACAAAATGAATATTTACAGCCAGCTTCTGAAAGTGAGCCATTTATCAGAATGAGGCTAAGTATAAAATTTAGACATATTCTATTGTGAAACTTTTCTCTTATTTATCCTCTAACACAAATTAGAATCATTGCACTTCTGTAAGTTTTTACAAATACATGTAACTACATGTCTTTTAGTTCTTAGGTACTATTATGCTAATAATTCTGCATATCACTCTGGTGAAAGAGTCTTTAAATTTTCATATAACCTGGGAAAACAATTCTAGGATATTTCCTTTACTTTCTTCTCATCATTTTCTACCAAACACATAAAAAAGAAAGAGGACATGAAGGGACATGAAAGTTTAAGTATATATGTGTGTATGCATGTATGTATGTATAAGCATGTATATATAGAGAAAGTAAATGACATACAGCATACATAGGTATACATTGGCCCACGTAATTATAATTTATGTCATACATCACAAATTAGTAACACTTTCCAGTATTTTTCTTTAATACTTGCTTCATTCTTCTTTTTTTCTCCCATACTCTCACCTCTTCAGGTAACTTGTGCTGATGTCCTGGAATGCTATGTTTTTCTTTAAGTTCATATATTAATATATATAAAGATGTATATGTGTTTGTGTGTTGTTTTTCTTAATTAAATCATGTAACTTTTTTTTCTAATTTTGCTTTTCTCATGCAAAATACCTCATGGAAATACCTCCCTAACATTTTATAAAATAGTTGTACATATCTGTAGTCATATTTGTAATTTCTTCAGTCATTACTATATTAAGAAAGCAGACTATATTTTAAGTTTTTTACCTCTACAAATAATGTTATATTAATTGTCTCGCAATGCATATCTTTAAATTGGTGGCTTTATTTTCATTGGAAAAATTCTTATAAACAAGAAACTGCCTTATAAGTAACTAAAACTGGTTTTGCCTAGTTGCTATCCAAAAGGGATGTATGTTTACCAAAAGCACATGAGAAGCATTCTTGCAACTCTGTCATGATAGTTTCTTTTTCCTGCTCTTATAAATTTTTGTACCCTTTAAATGTACAAGCTCACTGCTACTTTAAATTGTACTTCACTGATATTGGTGAACTTGACTGTCTTTTGATTTCCTAAATGACTTCCTAAACTTTTGCTTCCTAACCGACTATTCACATTTGTTGTCTGTTTTTCATTTAGGTTAGCTGCCTTTTTCTTTAAAAATATTTTTAAAATCTTTGTAAGTTATATAATCTTTTAATTATTATTTTCTATTTTGTTTAATAATATTTTAATATACAAAAATTTAGTTTTTATATAGTAAAATGACAATATAAATGTTTTTTTCTTTTTACATATTTTTGACAGCAGAATGCATCTTGATTTATTGTACACAAATACAACGCAACTTTTCACTTCTCTGGTTGTACACAATGTTGCATCACACCATATATGGAGTCATTCATGTACCAAGGGTAATGATGTCCATCTCATTCCACCATCTTTCCTGCTGTCATATCCACTCCTATTCCCTCCCTCCCCTTTGCCCAATCAAATTCCTTCATCCCCTACCCCTGATTATGGATCAGCATCCACTTATCAGTGAGAACTTTCAGCCTTTGTTTTTTGGGGATTAGCTTACTTTGCTTAGAATAATATTCTCGAACTCCATCCATTTTCCTGCAAATGCCACAATTTTATTCTCATTTTTTGCTGAGCAATATTCCATTGTGTATATAAACTGAAGTTTCTTTATCCATTCATCTATTGATGGGCATCTAGATTGTTTCCCCAGTTTAGCTATTGTGAATTGTGCTGCTATAAACATTCATGTGGCTGCGTCACTGTAGCATGCTATTTTTAATTCTTCAGCGTGGACTGAGGAGTGGGATAGCTGGGTCAAATGGTGGTTCCATTCCAAGTTTTCTAAGGAATCTCCATACTGCTTTCCATAGTGGTTGCACAACTTTGAGGTGCCACCAGCGATGTATGAGTGTGCCTTCCCCCCACATCCTTGCTAACACATATTGTTGTTTGTGTTCTTGATAACTGCCATTCTGACTGGCATGAGATAAAATCTTAGTTTTGATTTGCATTTCTCTAATTACAAGAGAGGTTGAACATTTTTCATATATTTGTTGATCAATTGTATATTTTCTTCAGAGAGTTGTCTATTCCTCTCCTTAGCCCATTTATTGATTAGGTTGTTTGTTTTCTTGGTGTTAAGTTTTCTGAGTTCTTTATATATTTTGGAGATTAGTGTTCTATCTGATATGTGTGTGGCAAAAATTTGCTCCCAAGATTAGGCTCTCTATTTACCTCACTTGATTGTTTCTTTTGCTGAGAAGAAGCTTTTTTGTTTGATTCCGTCCATTTATTGATTCTTGATTTTATTTCTTGCACTTTAGGAGTCTTGTTAAGGAAGTCAGGGCCTAATCTGACATGATGAATATTTGGGCCTGCTTTTTCTTCTATTAAGTGCAGGGTCTCTGGTCTAATTCCTAATTGCTCTGGCTAGAGTTTCAAGGACTATATTGAATAGAAGTGGTGAAGGAGGGCATTCCTGTCTTGTTCCCATTTTTAGAGGGAATGCTTCCAACTTTTCTCAATTTAGGATGATATTGTCCTTGGGTTTAGCATAGATAGCTTTTACAATGTTGAGGTATGTTCCTACTATCCTTAGTTTTTCTAGTGCTTTGAACATGAAAGTGTGCTATATTTTGTCAAACATCTCTGCATCAATTGATAAATTCATGTGCTTCTTATCTTTAAGTCTATTAATGTGATGGATTATATTAATTGATTTCCATATGTTGAACCAACCTTGCATCCCTGGAATGAACCCTATTTTTTTTATATGTTTTTGTTTGCGATTCACCAAAATTTTATTGAGAATTTTGGCATCCATGTTCATCAGGAATATTGGTCTGAAATTTTCTTTATTTGAAAATTGTCTCTGTCTGGTTTTGGCATCAGGGTGATACTAGCTTCACAGAATGAGTTTGGAAGGGGTCCCTCCTTTTCTATTTCATGGAATAATTTGAGGAATATTGGTAGTAATTCTTTTATTTTTTTGGTACTGGGGATTGAATTCAGGGGTACTAGACAACTGAGCCATATCCCCAGCCCTATTTTTTGTGTTTTATGTAGAGACAGGGTCTCACTGAGTTGCTTAGCGCCTCTGTTGCTGAGGCTGGCTTTGAACTCGCGATTCTCCTGTCTCAGCCTCCCTAAGTACTGGGATTATAAGCTTGCGCCACCACGCCCGGCTGGTATTAATTCTTCTTCATAGGTCTTGTAGATTTCAACTGAGAATCCATCTGGTCCTGGACTTTTCTTGGTTGGCAGGCATTTGATGAGATTTTCTATTTCTATTTCCTTGCTTGAAATTGATCTGTTTAAGTTGTGTATTTCTTCCTGGTTCAATTTGGGTAGGTCATCTGCCTCTAGGAATTTGTATCTTCGAGGTTTTCTATTTTACGGGAATATAAATTTTCAAAATAGTTTCAAATTATCTTCTGTATTTCATTAGTGTCTGTTGTGATACTTCCTTTTTTTGATCATGAATTTTAGTAATTTGAGCTTTTTCTCTCCTTTTTGTTAGGGTGGCTAAGGTTTTGTCAATTTTGTTTATTTTTTAAAAGAACAAGCTTTTTGTTTTGTCAATTTTTTGATTGTTTCTTTTGTTTCAATTTCATTAATTTCAGCCCTAATTTTAATCATTTCCTTTCTTCTGCTTCTCTTGGGGTTGGTTTGTTCCTCTTTTTCTAGGGCTTTGAGATGTAATGTCAGGTTGTGTATTTGTTGACTTTTACTTCTTTTAATAAATGAGCTTAATGCAATGATCTTTCCTCTTAGTATTGCCTTCATAGTGTCCCAGAGATTTTTATATTTTGTATTGGAGTTCTCATTTACCTCAAAGGAGTTTTTTTTTTTTTTTAATCTCCCTGAAGTCTTCTGTTATCCATGTGTCATTTAATAGTGTATTGTTTAGTCTCCAGGTTTTGAGTAGATTGTATTTTTTATTTTATCATTAATTTCTAACTTCATTCCATTATGGTCAGATAGAATGCAGGGTAGTATCTCTATTTTTTATTGTATTAAGATTTTTTTTCTGGCACAACATATGGTCTATTTTGGAGAAGGATACATGTGCTGCTGAGAAAAAAGTGTATTCGCTCGTTGATGGTTGAGATATTCTATATATGTCTGTTAAGTTTAAATTATTGATTGTATGATAGAGTTCTATGGTTTCATTGTTTAGTTTTTGTTTGGAAGACCTATACAGTGGTGAGAGAGGTGTGTTAAATTCAGCCAGTATTGTTGTGTTGTGGTCTATTTGATTCTTGTAGTTGAGAAGGGTTTGTTTGATATATGTAGATGTCCCATTGTTAGGGGCAGAGATATTTATGATTGTTATATATTGTTGATGTATAATTCCCTTAAGGATTATGAAATGATCTTCTTTATTCCTTTTCACTATCTTTGGTTTGAAGTCCACTTTATCTGATATGAAGATGGAGACCCCTGCTTGTTCACTCATTCTGTGTAAGTGATACATTTCTTCCCATCCTTTCACCTTTAGTCTGTGGATGTCTTTTCCTGTGAGAGAGTCTCTTGAAGGAAGTATATTGTTGGGTCTTTATTTTTAATCCAATCTGCTAGTCTATGTCTTGATTGATGAGTTTAGGCCATTGCTAGAGAGTTATAACTAAGATATGATTTTTATTCCCAATCATTTTGGTTTACTTTTGGTTTTTAATTTGGTTTCTCCTTTGATTGACCTTTCCTTTAGTGTTGTTCCTCCCTTTGCAGATTTTCATTGTTGTTTTTCATTTCCTCCTTGTGGAATATTTTGCCAAGAATGTTCTCTATTGCAGGCTTCCTTACTGTAAATTCTTTTAGCTTTTTTTATCATAGAAGGTTTTTATTTCATCATCAAATTTGAATATTAATTTTGCTGGATATAATAGTCTTGGTTGCCATCCATTTTATTTGAGATTGTGGTATATGTTGTTCCAGGATGTCTAGATTGGAACATCTTCTGAGATCCAAATTGGTCTCCCCTGTATGTAATCTATTTCCTATCTCTTGCAGCCCTTAAAATTCCATCCTTATTCTGTATGCTAGGTATTTTCATTACAATGTGTCTCAGTGTATATCTGTTGTAATTCTGTACACTTGGTGTCCTGAAAGCCTCTTGTATTTGATTTTCTAATTCATTCTTCATATTTGAGAAATTTTCTGATATTACTTCATTGAAAAGATTGTATGTTCCTTTGGTTTGTATCTCTGTGTCCTCCTTTATCCCAATAAATCTCAGGTTTGGTCTTTTGATAATTCTTGGATGCTCAGTTCATGGTTTCTTACCATTTTCACTGTATAGTCAACATTATTTTCAAGATTGTATATTTTATCTTTAATATATTTATTTTATAAATATATTTATAAAATAAATATATTTTATTGTCTGAGGTTCTATCTTCCAAGTGATGTAGTTTGTTGGTGATGCTTTCTATTGAGTTTTTTATTTGGTTTATTGTTTCCTTCAATTCAAGGATTTCTGTTTTGTTTTTTTTTCCGTTATCTCTACCTCTTTATTGAAGTAATCCTTTCCTACCTGTATTTGCTCTCTTATCTCTTTGTTGGTGTGATCAATGGTTGCCTGTATTTACTCTCTTATCTCTTTGTTGGAGTGGTCCATTTTTCCCTGTATTTGCTCACTTAGGTCATTCTTTAAATTACAGATAATTTTAATTATTCTGAACAGTTTCACTGACATTTTATCTATTGTGCTGTCAATGGATTTTATTATTGTAGAATATTGGTTTGTTAGGGGCACTTTCCTCCTTGTTTTTTCATGTTGTCTATGTGTCTTCCCCACTTGCAGTACAGATCTGAGATATTGCAGCTTCTACCCTATAAACTTGCAGTGTCTCTGCAGGTTACCAATACTTCACCTTTAAGGAGGATATCAATGCTTACAGCACCCAGTACAACCAATATGCAGCCATAAATCAATTAGCTTCTATTTTTACACTTCCAGTTTTGTTGCTATAATCAGGAATGATGAGTTTGGTTATCTCCTACCATGTAGCCAATAGGTTTGCAGAGGGTTTACCATTTCTAATGGTAGAGAGGGGTTAGGCTGCAGTGTTTATGAAACTAGATGTAAACATGTATAGGTATTAGATTGTACGACTAGAGAAAGCTTAATCAAAGGAAATTGGATGTTATCAGGAGAAAAAAGAGAGAGAGGTAACCCCATGCAAGACTCCCTGTTGCCTCTGTAACAGGATGGTGTCTTTTAGTACACGTAGTTACCTCTTGTAGAACTGGGCCTACAGGGACCTTGGCTGCTGTTTTTCAGGTCCTAGTTTTGTCCCTAGATAGAAGGAGCCATGCCCCTAGTTGGTGGCAGCAGTAGCATCAAGCCTGTAGGTACCTTGATGTTGGGTTTCCAGGCCCCAATCAGTGTCCCAAGGTGGAAGCTGCTCCAGCAAAAGATGTCAGAGGCAGCAGGAGAGGTAACCCAAGATGGTGGTGGCAATGTCCCAATATAGAGGCAACAGCTTTCAGAGGTGGGGTTGGAAGGATGGGTTGTAAGATGGCACTGGGTGGCCTATTTGGTGATGTCATAGTGTGGCCAGCAGTGTTGCAATGGGCAGCTGCCTCCTGGTCCTGTCTGATGTCCCAAAGTGGAGATTAATGCATAGGTAGGGCTGTGGTGGTGGCTGCTATGTCCCAAAATGGAGGCAGTGTGGGTATAGCCACGGGTTAGTGAATAGGGAACTGCCACGCCAGGCTCCTCTCTGTGTGGGCAGGCTGCGCGGGGCTGGTCAGGCTTCTCCAGGGCAGCAGGCCATGTGGGCTCTATTTTTATAACTTTGGTAGAAACATATGATAAAATATGCTGGGTTTCCCCAAGATTACATATGAAGTCTTTGCTACATCTAGACTTGAATTTCAAATGTATCATTTAGAGGTCTATTTTTTTTTCCTGATGGTTGTATAGCAGCAGCATCGCTATTTAATATTTCATTCTATCACAATGAAATTGAACCTCAACTATATCATCTACTGAAGTGTCACACATATTATGAGCTGCTCTGGTTTACTTTCTCTATTGCATTAATTTGTCTATGCCTATGCAAAACCATATTAATATGATATGGAAGGATTTTAGCTTCTGAATTCTGTTGAGACAACTTGTCCCTGTCCCAGCTCACACTCTCTTGGCTATTCTCAGGCTTCTGTTTTAGAGTAAATAACCATATTATTTTATTTTACTCAAATTAAAAAAATAAGCAAACATAAAACTCTGTTGTGATTATTCATGAGATTACATTATATTTATGTATTATTTAAATATTTGGTGAGAACAGAAACTCATCTGACCTAGTGCCATCATCAAAAGATATATCAGTTTATAGGCCATGTCCTCCAAGTCTCTCAATTCTTCTCCCTCTCATTATTTATTTATCTTATAACTTTTGCTCTGTATTCTAAGATATTTCTAACAATGTTTCAGGCCATTAATCTGACTCCCATGTAAAATTCATTTATTGAAATATGAGTTATGATGTTGTTTCTCAATTCTAGAAAGTCCTGTACATACATATTGACTCCACTTGAAATATGCCTCTCAACATAATATTTCTTCTGTTGCCCAAGATTGTAGTATATATTTCTTTATTCTTATGAAAGGTACCTGAACATTTTAAAATGTATTCACATCCTAAAGATTTTAATTGATTTATCATGTATAACCAGTACATAAATTTGACTAAACAAGGCTTCTTTATAATGTTTAGTTGTTCTTTGCTTCTGATCATGAATTTGGGGTCCTGGCTACTTTTAACTCTCTACCATATATATGAAAATACATCTGGAATAAAGACAGCTAGAACCAGTCATAAAGTTTATAAATAAGCAAATGTATTAAATTCAGAGTTACTGAGGCATTAATGATTGCAGCACTTTTTTCAACTACATGCTTGATAATCCTTAACTAAAATTTACCTTCTCTCTAGTGACTATGAATATGCTACAACATGATGCTTTTGGAAATTACATTTATGGAAAAAAATCCTTAAAATGTGTATTTTTTAAGATGTCCTATGCTTCAAGGTATTTACATCCTTACAAACACATGCTACTTCTCTCTAAAGCCTTCATATTTCTCTCTAAAGCCTTCATGTTATTTTTTAAATTACAGTCCTCTAGAGTTCATAAAATATAGGAATACCTTTTGAGGTAAGGTGATAGATGCAAACTCAGTCTTCTCTTAAAAAGATTAGGAAAATTATAAATCCATTTCCTGAACTTAGATATTCTTGATACTTTCAAAAATATTTTAAAGGGTAATATACACACAACATTCAAAACTATTACAACTACACATAAAGAAAATATCAATAAAGGTTACATTCCTGGTTGGAATGGATTGTTCATCAATCCTATGCCTATAGTGAACAGTTAATTCAATTCCATGATTACAAGGAAATATTTCTTAGTAAATATGACATTGTATGCCAAATATGTTTTTCTGTGAGCTAAATTATCATGTAAACACAATTATCATTCCTAATATAAAAGTAATGTTTATTGAAAATAATATCACAATATACATTATACAATTCCTTTATTTTCTCTGTTATTTTAATAATTGACTCAGAAAAAACATGCACTTACAATAAATGCAATCCTTAAATATTATGGAGTGAATTATGTGAAAAATCATGCAGGAATTTTCCATATCTCCTTATATATTGTACAAAAGAATAAAATAATAAGTAGAGCAGATAGCATGCTTCTTGCCAGGAAGATGCACATATACATGTGCACACACACACACACACACACACACACACACACACACATCAGTAAAGAGGACACCAACATTAAAGGAGACAAATATATCAAAGTCAAAACTGTGTAACTTCCTGGTCTAAAATATTTGCAAATTGGCAAGTAAAGTGTATGTTTCCTTAAGCACTTTTTAAAATAAGTATATATTATAATAGAACTATATGTTATAATATAACTATATATATTATGGTATGTATATAATATATTAAACATAATCAAGAAAAGAGAAAAAAGTGCAAATAAAAGATGTTCCAAAATTGATCTAGGTTAAAATTTTAATAAACTGGAATTTATTTCCTGTTAGTATAACAATGAGATTACATATAATTTTAAATCTTGTGATTTATATTCTGAAAATCTTATGACATCATTTGTTTTTCATAAATATTCATTCTATTCCTTTCCTCATTGATTCAACTCCAAATTAATCAACATGTACTATATCCTTAGCACTATTTTAGGCACTGAATTTTCAAAAGGAAAGAAAAAAGGAGAGCAAAGAAGAAAGTCAATTTGCCCTTATGAAGCTTATACTCTACTGAAATAAACATTAAATAATAAATTACCAATTAAACATTTATTTTCCTAATAATTACTTATAATTGTAATAAAAGCCATGAGGACGGACGATATACGATGCTATGAGAATGAGAACATATAAATAAATATGCCAGTTTATAGCATCGTGGAAGAATCTCTGCGGAAGAAGGTGAATAAGGATGGCTTTGGTAGGGGCTGTTTGGAGTAAATTCCAGGTAAAGGCAGAAGTATGCAGACTCTTGCAAGGCACAGAAGCTTTATGGATTCCATGAACTAAACATGGCTGAAGTCAAGACGGAAACAGAAGAACTACAGTGAAGCTCATGAAGTAAGCAAAGCTCCATGAAAGGAGGGACTTAGAGCTTTAGGCAGTGGAAAGCTTTTGAAGGGGTTCAAGTAGTGTTACATAAACAGATTTGATCTTCTATAAAAGTTGCTCCATCTGCAGCGCTGAGAATATATTGAAAATGGACAATAATGAATGAGTGAATATCAGTTACACGGTGTCTAGGTGTTCGGGTGACTGGAGTGATGTCAGCAGAAATAGAAGCAATTTGATCTAAACATCTATATAATAATTCATTTACTTTAGATACAATGAAACTATAAAATAAATTGCAAAGTTTACAAAAAAATATTAGAATAGCCAGTGCAGTGGCACATTCAGGAGGTTGAGACAGTAGGATGGTAAATTTAAAGCCAGCCTGAGCAAGTTAGTAACTCCTTATCTCAAAATAAAGAATAAACAGTGGTCAGGATTTAGCTCATTTGCACTTGCCTAGCACAAGCAAGGTGTTGAGTTCAATTGCCAGTACCACAAAACCAAAAGAAAAAGAAAGAAGAAAAAAGAAAAGAAATTATACTGAATTCACTGTGTAGAGATGATACTTTGAAGTTGATTTCATAATATAAAAATAAAATCAACAAGTCAAGAAACAACAGTTTAATATCAATATGACCTAATGTAATCTGATTTTATTCTTTGTAGTGATCATTAATGAAAACAGAGATTCTTTACATAAGACACAAATTCTAACAGGAAAAAGATGTGAGATGGAGCTAAATATACATAGAGTAAAAAACTTTGAGATGTCAAAGAAAGCCTCAAAAAGTGAACTTTTTATATGATGTTTCTCAAATTTGAGATCTGTAAATAATAAACCAATAAACAGCTGACTGTAATCAAGTACAGGGACTAACATTTGAATTCTATTTTTGTATTTTGAGTGTTCATCCTTTTTCATCAAAAAGGATGAAATGCTAGATACCTTCTTTCCCAGCCTGGTAACAGGCACATTAGTCAGGCTTGTTCAGTTAGAGATTACCAATTTAAACTTTTAATTTAAACTTTTGAACTTTTACTAGGCACCATTTATGCAAAAAAATAGAGGCCATGGAGAATCCATTCCAGAGGCATATGGTGAGGTTCGGAGCAACAGCACTGAGTTTCCTGATATACAGGCTCAACTGTGCTAGTGATAGCACCTAGCACTTAATGTGAACAGCATCAGTGCACACTGGGAAATTCAGAGCACACAGGCTGCAGAAGGAACAGCCTTGCTGTCACAGGGTTGTATTCCTCCAGGTTTAGGTTTAGTTTTAGCTTTTTTTTTTTTTGTCTTTCTGCAATCTTAAAGCAATTCGATAAAATTAGATTTCACATATATATTTAGTTAGGTAGGTAGGTAGGTAAGTAGATAGATGGGTAGTTTAAATCAGCTAGATCTGAAGTCTGCTGTTTGTGTTCAATGGTTTATTGCATTAGCACTATTCAACAGGAGGTAGTTATAAATCCATTTTGTTCCCTCTCCGACTGGTCCTTAAATCCTATGATGTGATAAGCTATATTTTATCCTGCTATTGCATTAAATTTTAGGCACATTTCACAGCTTTTCTAGTTCCCTGTAGTCAGTCACAAGAACAGTGCCATTTCTGTAATTAAAATGTCCACTTCAATAATTAAAGAAAAAAGACGTGTGAACCCTGTAATTTAGACTTCCTCCAATCCCTCCAGCTGTGTACAAGTTCAGACTTGATATCCTGAAGGTCTTAGGGAGGGTGGGAGTCAAGGATTACTTAGCATTTAATTTTTTTTTCTCTTTACCTACTTTCTTCTATGATTCTTCTTTCTATTTTCATTAGTTACAGCCCTTTGGGTTATAGAAATGATAACTAAAGGAGGGGAAGTTAAGAGATGGAGCCCCATCACTTAAAGATGAGAAAGTGCAGATTTGGAGTCTCCTCCTTTGCTTCCATTCCTAGTCCCAATCTTAACTACTTGTGTAAACCGAAGGAGGAGGGGGTTCTCTAATGCTGGTATAGATTGTCCTGACAACTCACTTTGCCAGAAGTACTTGACAACCTTTAAAACGACCTCTTCGTTTGGGTCTCCATTAAAATGATACACAAAAAGGCTCAGTACAAAGTAATATTCTGTTATCCTTGGAACTATGAGCTCTTATGTATAGAGTTTTTGTCTCTTCTAAATTAATTCATTTTGTACTGATAGTGAAAACAAAAATGCCCATTGTATGCAGCATTTCTTTGAGTAGTTAGGAAGAGCATTGGTTGCTAAATATCAGATAATGCAATATATCTTCTATATATTTGTAGGGCCATATGTTTTATTCACTATATCTTGATTTCTTCAGTTTTACAGTCAATTGTTTGCTATTTTAACCTTTAATTCAACAGAAGAAACTTTGAAAATATTTAATAGCAGCTAACACATATATAGTACTTATCAATAAAAAACTACTTATTTCAGGCTAATTTATTATTTTTCTATATCCTCAAATAAAATGCAATTTAAATTTTATTGCTTTTAGCCATACTTTCTCTCATCTATATTACCCTCATTAGTATCTTCTGGTCTTAGATAAGATGTTCTCAGTAGTATTTCAAATAAGAATGGGTCTTCAGCATAGATCTCAAAATAAGTTACAACCAATAGGAATCTTTATCTCCATCCCTGGACTACATGACATGAAGGAACAAAACTTGAAATAAATGACTATTAAAATGAAAAATAAAAGCAAAAATGACTCACTATAATAAAAATCTCACCTGACATAAAGAGAACACAGGACTCTCACTACCAACAGGCATTCCCCCTTCAGGATTTTACAGGATTCTAGCACTAGCCTGATAGTACCCAAAAAACAAAAACAACAACAACAAAAAAACCCACCAGTTTTGTACCTCCTACTGATTACCAAATGCTCCTCTTTCTAATTATTAATTTAAAGGCTGAATCAACAACAGGGGCCCCACACCGGCAGACAAGACAATTTGTGTCAGCTAGAATACATCAGGCAATTCGGCCAAGTCCCCAGCAAAGGATTCAGCTGTCAGCTGCCATGACCTAATGGTCTGGGCTTAGCTCTCAGAAAATTGAGGAAAATTATAAACTCTCTCAAATGTAGACCTGACCAGTCACCACTGGCACGCCCCACCTATGAGAATACTTTCACTATTCTTTTTATTACTGCCTCTAGGATTATCTTTTTAAATGCAGATGTCATTAATTCTTTTTGTTTGTTTTCCCACCCACTATTATCTCTAAAGTTGATAACTACTTTATAAAAGTAACAAATTGGGAGCAATAAGAAACAATCTAACTTACTGGTTACAAGAACCAAGTAATTACCAGAATCTTCACTCTGCTTTCTACTACTATTGCAATTTGAGGTAAATTACTTAATCTGCCTCTGCACCCATGTCTTCTCTTTATAAAGGCTCTGCTGCTGGAAGGAACTTTGGGTCAGTTGATGTGAAAACTAGAAAGCACTGACTGACTGAATGAGGAGGGAGAAAAGCAATGAAGATGGACCAGAAGGAAGTCAGCACCAGTGAGCTTTCTTCTCACAAGAAGCAGAGGCCAAAAGAAGCAATAATAGCCAAAGCGAGGGACTTCAAATTACAGGCTATGCTTTGATAAAGTCATTTCTTGTTGTGATATTAGATTAAAGGGACTAAACTATTTTCCAGCAATATATTTAATGCATCTGAAATTTACTGTAAATACTTGGGAAGGTCAATCTTAGAAAAAAAATCTGGATTTCCTATTCAACAAGTGAGTGGTATATATGAACAAAATGGTATTTTACTATGAATGAAATTGTACATACTCAGAATCAAGATCAACCTGAGAATTTTCACAGACCAGCTTTGGAATAATGAGTAGAGGCTGTCTCTGTTTAATGTCCCAAGCACATAACTTGCATTTTTATCCCAGTGGCATCTATTTTACCACATACTTCAGTTAGATATTACAATTCAATTAGATTGCCATTTGCACATTGTTTATGAATAAGTACCTCGAGAATTTCTCCATTTTCAATGGACTATTCTCAGTGTATTAGATGTTTGTGGAGAGCTGAGCATCTGTAACTGGCCTAGCTAGTATGGGATTATGTCTACAACTCTCCCATTTGAGTTTAGTTTTCCTTCTAATGGGATTTTAAACATTTTTTTAAAGCCTCAGCAAACTCTTGCTGCTTCAATAAGAGATATATAAGAATCATAATCAAAATAGGAATTTCAGGAAGATTGTCATAAATGTCACCAAAGTGTGACCAGCTTGGGATGACCTCATGAAATCAATGTCCAGCCTATTCTGCTCTAGTCTCTTGTTACCTGCTGTGTGATTATGTGTGGTAGCATTCCAACTTCCCAAAAAAGCTAAAAATAAAAATAAAAATCTAAGGTTTATAACCGAAAGAGACCTTATTTATTTTAATCAGATTTATTATTTCTGTGGAACTGGACACTATCAATCAAAATAAGTGGCCAGTTATTCATGAGGTAGTCAAAACATGCTACAATACTTTCATACTAGTTTACAAATAAATTTGGAATAAGGAAGCCATAAGAAGGTCAGATATTGTCAAAATTTCAGAAAATAATGAAATACCTGAAACTTCATACATATATTTTCAACATTGAGTGACAACATAAGCAGACATAGAAGGTAAAGCCTTATTACCAGAAAATAGGGGGTTGGTATTGAAATTTCTTTGTTACGTTCAAGAAAAACACACTCTTCATTTCTTTTTTTGGAGAGGTTCCACATAATTACTTTGGGTTAATAACCAGAGCCATGATTCTGCTTATAAAAGAAAGTGGACCTGATATATAATGCTCTGTGATGAAATTGTCTACTTGTGTGTGGATCTGTGTACAGGTATGTGAAGGAGGTCTATTATATCTGAGAAAAATTTCATCAGAAAATCTTAACATCTTGGCCACATTTAAATTTACGTTTAGTTTTCTATCACTTCTTTACTCCCTGTAATTTTTATCACTTTTTTATAATAATTTGAGTGAGATGTTTCCAAATTAGTATATAACTCTTCAGATTCTTTTAAATTTAATATTCTTGACTAATAAGAATAAGCTAATATTTTTCTTTTGCTTGTCTTCTCAATGGAAAACTGATGACAAATATTAGTTAAATTATTACCAGAAAGGGTTGCAAAACTAAAATATTTAAAGTTTAGAATATGAAACCACTAAATATTACATACTGAATTCTAAAATAGGAGATAAGCTAAACAAATGTGTGTGCTAAATTCTATAGTCTAATATTAAGCTATCAACCATGTTTAATTTTAAGGAACTGCCACAAACTTAAACTAATTCACTTTAAATTGTATTTATATATTAAATTTAAGAAGTTTGAATTTCACAATAATAAAATGCTAATATGGCTAATGGAAGAAATTCTGCCTTCAAGACATCAATTCAAGGAATCT